>BSBK01005548.1:600000-821959 GCA_027943335.1 Chamaecyparis obtusa | reverse complement strand
TATATATATATATATATATATATATGTATATATATATATATGTATATATATATATATATATGTATATATATATATATATATATATATATATGTATATATATATATATATATGTATATATATATATGTGTGTGTATATATATATATGTGTGTATATATATATATATACCGATATAATTGTACTTTAACTTGGTCATAAATGCTTCAACCAATAGGTCAGCTCCCAAAACACCTCACATGTTTCCTCTAAAAATGCTTCATATGTTTCCCCAAATAAGTCAAACCAAAATTAGTGTTAGCTAGTAATCACATCTTACAAGAAATGCTTAATCTTTCCCCAAAATCACAGGACCAAAAAACAATCACTTAATGATTTGTGGATATTTCGATGAACTATTTTGTTTAGAAGGAAATAGAGAAACTAAAAAATTGAGCTCATGAACTTCATATCTCCTATTTTGTACAACCATATCACGTGCAAGCTTAAACATAGGTATATTCAATAATCACAAATATAGTATCCAAACTGTAAAATCATATCTGCAACTATGGAGCAACACAGACCCAAACACGAAGAGTAGAATAAAAGAATTGTCATAGAAGTCACAACATAAGTCAACGAGAGTATGTTGACATCGATGACAACCAATATAGACTATGCACAACATTATTCTTCTCTCATTACCAACAAAATCAGTAATGACAAAACTCCAACTTTGATGTATTGACATGTTGGTTGAAAATGATGTATGATTATGATGTGATATATCTAAAATAGAAAAATGATGTAATTTTTACATTATAGAAATTCATTTTTTTTGACTATTTGATCTGTGCTTAAATTTTAGAAGAAAATCTTATGTGGAATTTTAGTCTTTGTACTTTATTTTTCTAGGACCCACCCAAGGAAGATACACCCCCCAAACTTATTTGAATAAGACTCTCCAAGTTGAGCCGTGATTTTTTGATAGTCATTCATAGAAAAATAAAGATTTGTAAAGTTTGGATATCATTTCAAGGAATGTTTCTCTCTCAATGTCATTTGCAAGTTTCTAATCAACATCCTTTGAAGGTCACCATCAAGAAAGACATAAATAATTTTTTTACATACAGATTGGTACCTCAAGATAAAATTGGTTACCTTCTCATTTTTATTTTTCTTACAATGAACAAGCTCATTGAAAGTGACCTTGTTGCCAATGTTTTCTTGGAACTATTTGAGGAAGCTTCCACTAGATAGTCAAATGTTTGAATGGAATAATCTAGAAGAGATTTGTACCATTCTATTTTTTTTATTTTAAGAGACCAACTAGATAGTTTAACAAATATGTAATCCAAGTTCCAATATTTGTTGCACAAAGTAAGAAAGGGATCAATGTAAATATGATTATCCCATCACCATTACACATATCAAACTTTAGGGACTCTTCCCCCTAAGGCGGTGAAGTTTTAATAACTTACATGGAGAGTGGACTACACAAATAATATGGTGGAAGAGATGATTCATTAGCTATAGTAGATAGGTTGTCAATTTGTTGTAATTTACCCATATTTTTCAATATGGTGTTGAGAACAATATTATGACGTGGGGGAGGTGAAGGTATATTACTTATGACACCATGGGTAGGAGAGGACCTACTAGGACCACTACTAACACTTGCACTCACTCTAGTGCCACTACTAGTTCTAGCTCCAAGACTAGATGGTTCATTGCACCATGAGGGGACCTTAACCACATTGATGCTTAATACAATACTGCTAGATAGGGGTTCAATGTTAGGACTTGGATATACCATGTGTACGGGTATCCTAGGCATAAAAAATTGATTTGTGAAGTAGTGGCTCAAACCGAGTGTCCTAGGGGTTAGGTAGAGTGATAGATAGATAAGTTCCTACATCTAGCCTAATGTCATCAGCACTTCAAGGTCTTTCTTATCTAATATTATCATTTCTATTAGGTTTCTAATGGTAGATCTACCCTCAAAGCAGACATTTTCCTTATCAAAAACATTTCAAAATCTCTCGAATTCTCCTTGAATGGTTGAATCAAATGAAACTAGATCATAAGAGAAAATTTTTGATCTATTGCAAGAGTTTATTTAGGAGATTTTGTAGGGGTTGTACTTTTAGAACTAGATTTAGATCGATTTTGATTCAACTAGATCATAAGAGAAAAATTTTGATCTATTGCAAGAGTTTATTTAGGAGATTTTGTAGGGGTTGTACTTTTAGAACTAGATTTAGATCGAGTGTTCATTCCCAATATTAGATCAAAGGAATGAGATCCAAATGGGTCATTAGGATCTACATTTTAATAAACAATGGGTCTAATCTAGTTGAACTATACTAGTAAGTGTATGCACCCTAAAATGGTCGCCTAGACTTTAGGCCCCATTTATTCAATTTGTCAAATATCAATTTCCTGAATCAATGCTTTGCAATTTTCAAATCAATTCCTTGATCAAATCGCAATTAAATCAATAATTCAAATATTTCTAAGGTTTGATCATTTCATCAATAATTTTATTTAATTAAAAGAAATATTCTCTTTTAAATAAATAAAATAGGCTTATTTAATTAAAAGAAATATCTTAAATAAAATAATCGTATTTAATTAAAACCCCTTTTAATTGAATGATTTTATCTTATTTAATTAAATATTCCTCTTTTTATTAAATAAACTTATCTTATTTATTTAAAAGATAATTCCTCTTTTAAATAAATAAAATCCCCACTTAAAGCAAAATTTGTGATGGAAAAGGAAATAAATCAAATAAAAACAAAACAAAAATCCTTTTCCTGATTCTTTCAATAATTTTATTTAATTGAAAGAAATATTTCCTCTTAAATAAATAAAATAACTTTATTTAATTGAAAGAAATATCTTTTAAAATGAAATAAATTTATTTAATTAAAATCTTTTTTAATTAAATGATTTTATCTTATGATATCTCTCTTTTAATTAAATAATGTTATCTTATTTAATTAATAGAGAATCATTCTTTTAAATAAATAAAAAATCCTCTTAAAGCTCTTTGTGATGAAAAAAGGGGAACAAATAATTAAAAATAAATAAAATCCCTTTTCTCTCTACACTTTCTAAAAAATGAGCTTTATTTCCTCTTTTTGGATTTATCCCACATTGCTCTTGAAGATGCATTCTCTTCCACATTTTCCTATATAAGGAGCCCTCTCCTTCTCATTTCAGATTCGAGAATTTTCATGTTATTGTTATACTACAGGTTTGGAGAGCAATCTTGGAAGAAGCTTGTTGAGCACATTTGGAGCTTGGATATTTGAGACTTCTTTCTTCTTGTCTTCTTCTCTCATGCCTTATGGCAATCCATAGTTTAGATTAATATTGCATTCACATAATAGTTTAAATTCATGTTTCCTTTCATAGATTAACATTGTATAAGCATTCATTTCAATAGAATAGTTTATTTCTTGCATTGTTATCATCTAGACTAGTTTCATTTGCATGCAATAACTTGATGATCATGGAGATTAGCATGCTTGCTATTCATCTTTGAATCTCTCATTTCTTGGTGTACTTGCATGGGCATAACTAGGTCAATCTAAGGGCCTCATATACAAACCCCTGCACTCCACGAATAGAGAGTTGTGAATCGTTGTTTGAGACCTCATTCTTGAGTGTTCTTGAATGTAATGATTCACAGAAGTGTGACTACTTTCTAGCACACAGTAAGAATTAATGTTTTATCTTAAGGATCTCCTTATGAATATTCCTAAAGCAGTGTAGGTTGTGAAGCTCATAGAAGAGCCTCACAACATCCCAACAATCGCTTGAAGAGAACTAGAGATAAATGTTGCATTCACTTTTGGTTCACCAAAATGTAGAGAAGGGAATTTTCCTCCCTTAAGATTAATAAAATCCCAAGAAATCAAGCAACCCTTATGCCACTTCACTTAATTAGTGCTCTGATTAGCTAGGGAAACCAATTAGCTTAATTAAGATTTAAGCTTTTATGTGAACACAAAATACTCAAAATGCAAATAATTATATGCTAAAAGAGGTAAAAATATTTAGTCTACTAGAAATAGAAAAGCTATTGATCAAGATTGTCTAGTCAGCTTTGTTGACTCACTATCCTGGACATCTACATGAATCTAGGATTGTAGCACATATTCAAGACGCTAGTGTGGCGCATGTGTGTCTTGTATGGAAAAGGTATAGAAATAGAGGCTTGTAGGTATAGAACCAATAACTATACTAACAAAATTGAAAGTAGAATGACCGTAAATGATAGAAGGCAAAGTATGAAGTGAGAAAAAAGTACATTAAAACAAGGAACAAGAAAAATAAGATCTTACAACCTGGAGGTAGAAAAATCTCAAGAAGATATGTCATTCACTCCTTCAATCCTACACACACAACAACAAGAAAAGTGTTGGTCTATTTATTTTAGAGGCTTGTTGAAGTCAAGCCCTCATTTTGGTGTTTCCACCTATTCTCCTTCAATCCTACACACACAACAACAAGAAAGTGTTGGTCTATTTGTTTTAGAGGCTTGTTGAAGTCACACCCTCGTTATGGTGTTTTTGCATCCATGGATAGGAAATATATGATAGATATGATATATGATAAACTAATAGATGATTATGATAATCAACAAAGAGATAACATGGTTAATATAAAATAATATGCTAATCAAATGAAACAAAATAGGTGCATGATAACTCCCCTTTGAAGCTAAGAAGCTAGAGCTTGATGGATTGAAGGTAAGAATGGGCTTGTGTGCATGATGGAGAGTACTAGAGAAACAATACAATAAGCTCAACAAGCTATGAAAATTATCCCAATGATGAATAAGTTGCACAAATATTCAAGAGAGTGATTTAAAACACCAAGAATGTCCAAGAGAGGGAAAATGAGGTAAAAGCTGAAGTTTAAACCAGCCAAGAGGAATTCCAACATTAATGGCTTTCCAAGGAAGGCATTACACTAGCATAAATAGCAGGTGTAACATCCCAAAAACCACCTTCAATCTGCAAATTTGTGGGACAAGTGCATGTCACATGGATTCCTTTGCAATTTGCATGCATCCTAAACCAAATGATCCATGTGGTCAAGGATTCAGACAAGGGAGATGAAAAGGCAAGTGTGATGAGATGGAGGCCTAGGTAGAAATTTTATTTTTACCTAAAGTGAAGGGATCATGCAATGAAGAATTGTGTGGGGTGCAATTCATGACATTACATTATACCATTTCTAGTTGTAGAGATAATTAAGTAGTAATTTCTTTGAATTTCAAATCCCTACCCCTACTTTAAGCACACCCCAAGACAACATGCAACTACACCTACACAAAATTTGACAAAAAAATGAGTTTTTCTAGTTGCATGTGCAAAGTAGGAGGCATTTCATATAGAAATTCATTCATACAACTACTCCAAAAGACATGCTAGGCGGTTGGGTTGTGAGCAAGTTAAGACAATACATACAACCATTCCTACACAAAATATGTCAAACAGCTAAATTTTGATAGTTTCATTTGTAGACCAAAGAGTATTTCAAAAACAAATCCAAATAAAGTACTCCAACAACCAACAAGGCATAATTATATAAATTATTCTTAGTCCTCTACATCTTTCTCATGTAAAATTCAAACAAGATTTATCTTTGCAACCTTGGATGTTTTGGGAGTAAATTCTAGTGTTTCGGGCACTTTTCTATAAAATAATAGGCATTATAGTCAATTATGACCTTAATTTTACTTTTTATGTTACATGGAACACTATCAAAAGACTCCATGACCAAAATTGTTAAACAAAGGGTTTACAATCAATCAAGACATCTCAACATTAAATATTGTCTTTAGATCAATGGCTCACATTTATCCAAAAATGGTCAAATTTTGGAAACTTAATGCACTAAGAAAAGTTGTGTAGAGGCTCCTTAGTCATTTTTTTCATTTTAAATCAAAAAATATATGTGTTGATCACTTTTAAATTCATTTTGGAATATGTAAAAGGACCACCATTTCTAATGTGTCATGATGTCAAGGCTTTGCCTTAAAGACTTCCTTGTGTCAAGCCACAAATCTCTATATGTCATTAGATCAAAGACAATGTGGTAAATTGGATGAGACATATTACTCCAACCTCCAAAGGCTTCAAAAGAATTGACATGTAAAAATAGACAAACATACCAAGGGAGAAATAGATTTTTCTCATTGTAGTGAAAAATCAATACATATCCACTTCAAACTTACAAGTGGAATCGTTAGATTTCAAAAAAGATTAAATAAAACTTGTTCATGGATACACATGCATATATTTCCATTAGTTTCTTCTTCTTGAAAAGGGGCTGGTCCACTCTTTATGGTAGACTTATCTTTCTCTTCTTGGAGTTTTGATAGTATTATATCTTTATCTATGAGTTCCTAGTGCAATTCTTCAAATTCCAATGAAGCCAAATCAGTCCTTCCCAATCAACAACTCCTCAATTCTCACAATCAAATGGTTAGTTTATTTCCAAAGAGCTTATTTCTCTCCCAATTCTTACTCTAATCTTTCTTTATGTTTTTCATCTCTTTTTCTATATATTTATCGTGACTCCTCTTCACAACATATTTAGCATGATTTGAAGATTTTGAAAAATGCCTCCAACCACTCTACCTTCCCAAATGGTTCCTTTCTACGTGAATGGGGATTTCATTTCCTCTGGACTGGATGCATCAGTAGGGGTTAGGGATTTTTCCCTACTGCATGAAGCAGTGTGTGCTTCCCCACTGAATGTGGGTGTTGAGGTTGTTGTTCTTGGCACTAGAGGTGGAGTTTCTTCTTATGGGGCTATTAAGGATGGGATCCCCCCACTCACAATCTATTGCTACTAGTGGATGAAGCTATGCCCATGTTGCCAAGTGTGTTTCTACAATTCATCCAAAGGTGAAATCTCGACCCATGTCATGAACCAAGACCTTCCCTGTGATGGTGTGTGGCTCGGATGTAGTAGAGAATGTAGATTTCTACCAACATTGTGGGTTGATCTATAGATTCATTGGTCTTGGGCCTTTTCTTTTGGATCCACATTATTGGGTAACAAGTTCTTGAAAATCCTTAGTCTTGTGAAACATTGATATTTTCCCTTGTGCAAAGGGGTTTTTTATTGTTGTGTTTTCTTCTTCAGAAGACTATGATTTGGTGTTGATAAAGTTGTGGGTTTGGGGGAATCACTCTCTTTTGGCAAAACCCTAGACAATCTCCTTCAACCCTCTTACTAAACCATTCAATGTGTGCTCATTGTGGGTTTGTCTCCCCTATCTTCCACTACTTTTTGGGTAGATTTCATGTTTTGAGGCCATCAAAAACTCTATTGGCCATTTCTTGAAAGTGGATGAGGCTATGAATTTGTTGTACCACTCTACTTCCACTCGCATTTGGTTGACATAAATATCTTTGTACCACTTTCGAGGGATGTGGTGCTCATAGTTTGGAATAGGCCTTGGACTCAATCGTTGGATTATGAGGGCCTCCACTTTCAATGTATACAATGCTTCTCTACTACCTATATAGGTAAAGATTGTTCTCAATTGCATCATTAAGGTGTTGCTACTTGGTGAAAGGATGAAAATGATGACCATTTGACCAATCAAGCTTTCGATTCTCCCTTTGATTCTACCTATGAGGACTCCTTGTAGGCTAATGATGACCCCCCAAGATGTCGCTCCTACTAAACTAACCTCCTCTAATATGGTAGACATGACTCCACCTCTCGCTACTGGTGTAGCCCCTTCTAGCCATACGGACCCTCCTTTGACTGCTACTCCTAATCTGATCCATCCTTTAGCAGTTAATGTACAATGTTGTCAACACTTTGTTCATGGTTTTGACTATCCCACAATGGGGGTTCCACTACCATGTGATGAGGACCCTAGCGATAGTATAACTTAGATGGTTTTCTTTCAATGAAGGAAGAATAATTTTATCTCGCATTCCCCTCCCCTCATTGTAAATGAGTTGGCTTCCCACTCTTGATTTGATCTATTAGTTGTGTTGCTAGTGGGTTGTTAATGGTTTGCTCTTGACCTTGTTGTAAATCTTTCACTTGTAATAGCCAGCACATGTGCTAATGTGATGTTGATCTCTTGATGCCTTTTAGTTGTGGTTGTGTAAGGGTCAAGCCACTTGCTTGGCTACTAAAATTAATCAAAAATATATATACCTTGAGAAGAGTTTGACAAAACAAAGTTTATGCACACAAAACTCTATGTTATACTAAATCCCCTACAAGCACAAAAAGAAGTGTGACTTTAATACTTATTGATCAATGCTTCTTCCTTATATTTGGTTAGAAGCAAGGAAAACAAATTATGAAAGATATTGCTCTACATAGTTATTAAGTTTAATATTTAATGTGGGAGTTAGAGAATTACTATATAAAGAAATGAACATATAAAAATGTAAAGAACAACATAAACATAGTTTGAGTTGAATAAACCCTTGTCAAGGGTTAAAAAAGTCTAATTAGTAGGAGAAATTTCTCTCTACCAAAGTATAATGCTTAAAATAGGAAAGTACAAAGACATACAACCTATGTCAAGCCAATTAAGGGTCTAAGGCTTCCTAATCAGGAGCAGCTCTTGAATGCCCAATTTGTAGATGACACTATGCTTTTTATTGAGCTTTTTAAAAATAATTTGATAATACCATAAAAATATTGGAAATCTTTTGTGATGCCTCCAAGTCTAAAATTGCTACACACAAATATTTTTTTATTGGTTGGTCCATGGACCCACCTAGATCAATGGCTAACAAAGGATGGGGTTTATCATACCCACATAAAGTGGTTAGATACCTTGGTTTCAATCTCTCCTTTAAAGGATGTGTGTGATTGGTTGTTCAAGAAAGTGGGAAAAAAGCATGTAAAATGGAAAACTCATCTTCTTTCCCTAGTACGCAAAATGCAAGTGGTGTAGAAAGTTATGGCATCTCATGCCATTTATCATTCCTTAGCTTAGCTCTTTGCTAACAATCAATTTTTTAAAATGCCAACTATTTTAAGATAATTATTTTGGTTTGATGGTAAAGGTAACAAAAAGAAACATAATGTCTCATGGGTGTGGTGTTGCCTTCTAAAAGGGGGGTTTGGTTTAAAGGATTTTAAAAATTGAGGCATTGTACTTGCCACCGAGTGGATCTTCAAAGTTATTCATGGTAATAAGCCCTAAAAAATCTTATTAGAAAAAACTTAATGCTTTCCAAACCAAAAAGGGGAAAGCATTAGAGCCAATTACACATCTAGGATATTCTCTTTGGATAGTTTGAAATTAGAGCTTTTTGGTAAATGGTTTTCACCTCTTTATGGAAATCTAGGGCACAACTCAAACACCTAATTCAAATGGGCTAGCAGTAAGCAGAGATCCTTGTAGTTTATTGGAAATAGATATCTAGTGGAATTTGGTCCTCAATGATAAGACATTAGATTTGACTCAAGGTTTCTCTGCTAAGTCGTGGGACCCTATGGGGATTAGCTTGTTGCAAAACATTATGGTCAATAATAATATTTTGTCTTGGGAGTAGTTGAGCATGAAGTATGAATTACCTCTAACTCAAAAAAAAACTTATTCAATGATCAAGAATGCTCTTCCTGAAAGCTTTCCTAGGAAAGCTTCAAGTGACTCAAAGTTGCTAGAAAGCATTATGTGGCAAGATGGTACTCAATTCAACTTTGTCTAGAATAACAAATATATAATATGCTTGTTGGCTCGAGAGGTGCCTATACTTGGATTAATAAGGTTTGGAGTTTAGCCTAGGCATTTTCTAAATAGAAAAAAATATTAAACCACCTTAGCTTAGGACTATTGCCCAAAGAAAGTTTGCTTTAGATGGCTTCTTAATTTTTAAAAGCTTGTTGTTGATCATGTTATGTTTTCTTGTGGGTTGTCTACTAGTTTTAGTGACTATTGTAATATGCCAAAAACTTATGAGTATCACTTTTTTTACTTCAAATTTTGGTTACCATATGGATTGGAAAGATAATTTTGGCTTTTCTTGATCTAAAATTCTTACTAGTTATTGTGAAGCGTCTAATGTGACCCTCAATCATTTTTGGCTTGTTACAACCAATGAATTTTTGTCGAAGAAAAAGAATGAAAAGGTTTTTCATTAGAGAAGAAGGCACCTTAACAGGTTTATGCATCTTTAGAGATTCCTAAGGACAAATTCTTGACTCTGTTGGAGGGACTTACCTTGGTTTACAAACTAGATAGTAAATTAGCTTACTTCTTCATTAGTGACAAAAATAAGTTGAAAAATGAAGAGCTTGATTTACTTTTCTCCTACATGGATGAAAGGAGGATTGCCAAGTATGATTTGTCTGTTGCCAAGAAGAGAAAGAGATAGGACAACAATTGTGAAGAGTGTACCCCAAGACTACAGTGCCTTCTTTAGGCACTTTTGAATGTGATAATGCAGAATGCAGCAATAATGTTATTGTTCCATGTGGTAGGTCCCTTTTATTACTAATATTTTGTTTAAATGGTGCTCTAAACAATTTAATCTTGATCTATATGTAATGTTTTGCTAATTTATTTTAGATATTTGGTAATTCTAAATTCACCATTATTCATAATCTTTATACTACTTCCAAAAGTCATAGCTTTTGCATACAAACTCAAACCAAGATGTGTTTTTTTAAATTACATGGAAATTTGAAAGAAATATGAATATGCAATCGTATTCAACTTTTAATGCCATAAGAATATAGTTTTGCTCCTACAACATACCAAAGCATCTTTTTTAGTATGACTTTTACTCCTCAATCCATCATTACATTCAAGATTGGACATCTCTCCTTATTAAATAGGTATTTAGTATACATGTCAATCTGTTTTACGAAACAAAAAAGCTCAATGTCAAGTTTCATTATAGCAATTTGCATGCATTGTCAAATTTGAAAGAAATACTTTATATGGACTAATTTAACAATCTGTGTGCAGCATATGGTTAACTTATTTAACCATTGTGAATTCCAATTGTAGTTTTTAAATGTATTTTTGGTATGTCTAGAATTAAAAGCCGGTAGCATGTAAAGCTACCAATAACAAAGTTGTCGGAAGCTTCTCTACAACTGTCTAAATTACACCTCTCACAAGTTGTAATAGCATTGGTCAAATACTTGGAAATAAAAAATAGAACCTGGTAAGTTAAGTACATACTTGTGTCTAGGTTACTAATAATTGCAGTGTGTTCTCTTAAGTCCATTGTCTTCCTACACAAGATTTTGCCCATAGATAAGTTTCTTGTAATTGTGATGATAAAAAATAATTTGGTTCTTGTTAATTCAAAATAATATAGGAAAAAAACTAAAGCAATGAATGCATTCATCACTCCTCTACTAACAAATTCTTAAACATACTTGTGTGGTAAGTGAGTCCACTTGCCTTGTAGTTATAACAAACATAAATGGGGAAAAATGTTACTGTAAGAACTGACCATTGAAGTCATCTTAAGATAAAGTGCCCAATGACACCCTTCACCTCCTTAACAATTGAAGGATCTAATTATAGGGGTACCAAATCTTAGGTCACATCTTCTAGAGGCCAGCATTGCCATTCATGGACAGTAATAAATGTCATTTCATCCTAGGAAGAAAATAGTATCTTTTAGTACACCATCTGCCCAGTGCTCTCAACCTTGTATTGGTCCAAGTAGGACACAATCCTGGAAGAGTTGAAAGGATCTATAAAAGGCCCAAGCAATCGAAGAAACATAGTCTTGATGTCCATAGGTGTCTTAGGCCAGCACTGCATCCTCAGGTGGTGCAATCATTTTGTCATTTCGTCCTAGGACAATTACTAGAAACTTTTAGTACACCAAACATGGCCATTAAGGTGTCTTAAGTTTTAGAGACTAAACATACTGAAAGTGAAAAAGCAAAACTAGGCTTATGGACACAGCTATTCTTCTCACTCAATTACTATTATTGACAAAAGAAATGTCAATGAAGCAATTTTAGTGTTTAGAAAGACCAATTGCTATCCAGTTCTCAACCTTTGCATTCTTAACACAATTCGTGAAGCTTAGCCAATTAGCAGTAGCCATGTTGAATTCTCTATCCATCAAAATCTCTTGTGGAGTTATCATTTATATGCTCCTTTCCCAGATTTGATCTCCATGTTCTTAGCCCCTCTCATCCTAGGAAAGGATCAAAAGGAGGCAAACAACAATCATCATTTCTCCTTAGTTTCAAAACACCAAAACTTAATGCATGTTGCATGCCACCACATAACCACCATGGTACATCCTTACTATGTTAGGGACGGTATCTAGTTCTTTAAAAGCCTTGGAATAAACAATTACTACATGAATTGCCTAGCCAAAAAAGGACAAATAGAACATATTATTTAAAAACCCCATTCAGTTTTTATCTACCAAAACAAATCTAGAATAGTTATGATGAACTTGGACAGAAATCTTTGTAAATGAGTTCATATTGTAAAGGGATGCTTACAAAGCTAATATCCCTCGAATTTATTTTACACCATCCTCTAAGCAATCAAAAGAATCTGGTAAGCACATTACAATGACCAAAGAATCAAGATATGATATTGCTGAGAAGAATAGAAGGTCTCAGCAGCAATTGGTCAAAAATACAAAATCACTTGGTTAACCTCCAGTTGATAACTCTGATGCCTCTGCCATGAATTATTTTTCCCTCCATGGTTTAGATGAGCTTGAGTCACCGTGAAATAAAATCTAGCAAAAAAACCTCAGCTAGGATCCAGACTAGTGAATTGAAGCAGCCACTGCATCTTTTCATGTCTTGTTTGATCCATTAATCCAGGAAAACAAGAGAACACCAAACATCAGTAAATAGTAACTTTCCCAAATTAAGAGCCTTTCGTTGAAGAATGTTCCTCTAAGAAGGAATCTGACACCAACTATCGTAAAACACCTAGCTCAAATCTTAGTTGGAGTGTTAGATCACAAGGTAAGCGAGGCAGCCTCTCAATATTGGCTCCAAGAGCGCGAAGCTTGGCATCAATATTTTCATAACCTCTGTCAATATGGCTCACTCCATCAATATGTGTAGTGCCCTCCCCAGCCATACCAGCAAGTATTAGTGCTGCACCAGCTCTGAGGTCAGTAGCTTCTACTGGAATACCATATAATGAACTGCAGCAAATAGCTTGATGATCATTTCATGAAGAGCTATGGAAGAAATCATGACATCATATGCAAAAACAGTCAAACAAAAAGAAATGAAGAGAACTTACCTCCCCTGGTCATTCCCACTTACATTGGCAATATTTCTACTAACCCTTATTTTTGCTCCAAGCTTCTGCAGCTCTTCCACTAAATGAAGAAATTTGGTTAGGATTATGTCATACCAATCATGCTCGAACAAGAAAATCAACTCAAAAATTCTGATTTCCTTCAAGTAAAACCTTTTCAATAGCAGTGAATCACAAACCATGTCGCATGCGCCCTTCAAAAACTGTTTCTTCTACAACACTTTGACCACTGCAAGTAGCCAAAAGAGCCATAAACTGTGGCTGTAAATCAGTAGGGAATCCAGGGTATGGAAGTGTTGTAATATCCACACCTCTACAGCACTCCGATGGTATAATCTGGTAGAACATGGATGATTTTCAGTTATAATCAATCTAGCTAAGTAGGGTTAGTAGTAACAGCTAACTCAAAATGTAACTACCTGTAAGCTATCAGGCCCTATGCGTTGAATTCTGCAGCCCATGTGCTCAAGCTTGCTTATCACTGATGATAAATGCCTTGGAACAACAGGGGACATTGAAAGTGATGAGCGGGTAATAGCTGCAGCAATAAAAAATGTACCAGCCTCTATACGATCAGGTATGATAGTGAAATCGGCACCATACAGCTTTTTCATGCCCTTAATAGTAAGAGTACTTGTTCCTGCTCCATGGATGCAAGCCCCACATGCAATCAAGTATTCTGCAAGATCAACAACTTCTGGCTCCTGCATTAAAATTAAAACCAAGTTTTCAAATCTGACCCTCTGTAGGTCCACAGTATTAATTTTCTTGATCAGACATCTGAATAGCAATTCCTTGCTTTTAGTTGACTTTCCTGTTTATCATAATGGGAACATAAAGAAAGCAAAGGAGTAGCGCTCTTAACCAATACCAAATTTCATCATGAATCAGGCATGTGAAAGAAATGGATGGAAGAAAAAAAAAGCTAACATAAACAAAGCTGTTGGAAAGGCTTCATTTTCATACTATTTGTCTAAAGATACTTCACTAAGTTATGGAACTATAATTCAATTCTACCATATGTCCTGTGCTTTCTCAACTAAAATTTTAACATTATTAGGTGCCCCAGTGAAAGGCTTGAGTTTGCCTTCTGGTGACTCGGAGATCGAATTGCAGTTTGCTGATGACTGCCTTTTTTGTGGATCTGGATGAACAAAACTTTATTAATTTGAGTAAACGATTAGATGTTTACTGTATTAATTTTGGCTCATTGCATTGCATAAATCAAGTGTTTTATATAGGTCGAATGAGTTCCCTAATTGTTGTTAAATATTGACTGGAAGTGTTTAGGACCCACTGAGGTTATCAGGTACTTTGGTATTCTTTTTTTTGTTTATGCCCCTCTTAACAAGAAATGTGGAATTGGGTGATGGATAAAGTTAATACTAGAATTGTTAAATGGGAAATTTCAGGTTTGCCAGAAGGTATTTTGTTCCTATTCCTTATATTTTTCATCCTGGTGTGTTATTTCCAGAATAATCAGTTGAACAAGTGTGTTAAGAGTTTTCTTTGATCTAAGACAGGAGAAAAAAAGGCATGCCATTTCATGGGAACAATGTATTAAGCTTAAAAGGCTGCAAGGAATGGGGTTGAAGAATTTGTTTTTACTTTGTATAGTATGTTTGTTGTTGTCTAATGGAATATAAAGGCTATTAATGGTAGTGAGCTTTGGAAGAAGCTTATTAGGCTTAACTTATCCAATCATTTCCCCAAAGGGAACCCTAGTTGGAATCGTCACATATGTGGGTGGCTTCTAGAATGTAAAACAACAGAACATAACTGCTATACCACTAAATAGCATAAAAATCCTATATTTCTACAAACACACTCAATGAAATATAAAGAAGCAGACAGAATGATCAAAGTACCTTTTTACTTACTTCTTGTAGCTTGATTTTATTGGCTTCCTTCTCTTTGAATTCCCAGCAAGGTGATGAGCTCTCAGAACTTGAATCAACTCTCCAAGATGACTTAAAAGGATTGGAATAGTGGTGCTTAATGCAACTAGGATGAATCTATCCTAAAATGCTCACAACTATGGATGTTAAATGGATTTGATAATGGATGGATACTAGATTCATGATGATTTTAGATGCCTAATGACAATGATTAAGCTCCTAAATGATCAAATACTAAGCCAAAGGCACACCTTGCTTATGCTAAATTGCTCTTAAAATGCTATAAATCTCAAAACACTAGAATGCTAAATTGGATGCTAATTCTCACAAAATGGTCTTAGGAATACTAATTAGCTTCATATGAAGACCCAAGTGCTCCTTTTATAGGCTTTTGCAAACCAAAATCCCATGTGGCAAGATCTAGGGGAAGAGATTGAATGTTGGAGAAATCAATGGTTGAGGTTGAATTGGTTAAAGGGGTTGAGAAAGAGTAGGAAGTAGTTGGATTGTGAGAGAGGAAATAGGGTGGGAATGTTCCTCCTACAATGGCAATGTGGAGGGTCATGTGGGAAGGAGAGAGACATGTCAAGTGTCTCTCCATGACTCTTGAGAGGATTTAGGAAAGAAAGTTTCCAAAGTAGGACTCTTTGAACAAATGTCCATGTGAGTCACCATTGACCAAGTGAGGTGGAGAGACAAGCCACTACTTTGTAGCAAAGATGGCACAAACTAAGTCTTATTAGGACATGTAGCCATGAGACTAAGTCTCATTAGCCCACATAGCCCTTTGCTCCCCTTATGAATAGGGACTCATGGTTGATGATAAATAGACTAATTTAAAAATAAAATAAATCAATTTTTTTAGCCTAGGGTGAGGTGGCAGCTGAGGTGGAGTGAGAAGACCTAGTCATGTGGTGATAGGGTAATTAGGTAATTTTTAGAAAATCACTTAATAATGGTATATTAGAGGACTTAGGTAGAGAAGAAACAAGCTAAGATGAATTAGCTAAATAAATTAAAGAATTTATTTAGTAATAGTGAAAAAGACTATTAATTAAATAATAAATATATATAATTAATTTCTCAAGTCAAATTTTAGTATATACATTTTGCCCCTCTTTGAAATAGGGCGCTTATCAAATTATTTCAAAGAAAATTTAGTCCAGATGCTTGCCCCTCTCTCAGGAATAACGTTATAGGCATAAAATGTATGCTTCTAGAATGTAAAACAACAGAACCTAACTGCTATACCACTAAATAGCATAAAAATTCTATCTTTCTACAAACACACTTAATGAAATATAAAGTAGACAAAATGATCAAATTACCTTTTTACTTACTCTTTGTAGCTTGATTTCATTGGCTTCCTTCTTTTTGAATTCCCAGCAAGGTGTTGAGCTCTCAGAACTTGAGTCAACTCTCCAAGATGACTTCAAAGGATGGGAATAGTGGCGCTTAATGCAACTAGGATGAATCTATCCTAAAATGCTCACAACTATGGATGCTAAATGGATTTGATAATGGATGCATACTAGATTGATGATGATTTTAGATGCCTAATGATGATGATTATGCTCCTAAATGATCAAATACTAAGCCAAAGGCACAACTTGATTATGCTAAATTGCTCTTAAAATGCTATAAATCTCAAAACACTAGAATGCTAAATTGGATGCTAATTCTCACAAAATGCTCTCAGGAATACTAATTAGCTTCAAATGAAGACCCAAGTGCTCCTTTTATAGGCATTTGCAAACCAAAGTCCCATTTGGCAAGATCTAAGGGATGAGATTCAATGTTGGAGAAATCAATGGTTGAGGTTGAATTGGTTAAAGGGGTTGAGAAAGAGTAGGAAATAGTTGTATTGTGAGAGAGGAAATAGGGGGAATGTTCCTCCTACAATGGCAATGTGGAGGGTCATGTGGGAAGGAGAGACAAGTGTCTCTCCATGACTTTTGAGAGGATGAAAGAAAGAAACTTTCCAAGGTAGGACTCTTTGTACAAGTGTCCATTTGAGTCACCATTGACCAAGTGGGGTGGAGAGACAAGTCACTATTTTGTAGGAAAGGTGGCATAGACTAAGTCTTATGAGGACATGTAGCCATGACACTGAGTCTCATTAGGCAACATAGCCCTTTGCTCCCCTTATGAATAGGAACTCATGGTTGATGATAAATAGGCTAATTTAAAAATAAAATAAATTAATTTCTTTGGCCTAGGGTGAGGTGGCAGATGAGGTGGAGTGAGAAGACCTAGTCATGTGGTGATAGGGTAATTAGATAATTTTTAGAAAATCACTTAATAATGATATATTAGATGACTTAGGTTTAGAAGAAATAAGCAAAGATGAATTAGCTAAATAAATTAAAGAATTTATTTGGTAATAGTGAAAAAGACTATTAATTAAATAATAAATATTTAATTAATTTCTCAAGTCAAATTCTAGTGTATACGGTGGGATATACTCTTTAAAAACTTTGATTTTAAACCTTTCGGTTCCAATGCTTCTTATTTTATTTGAAAAGCTCGATATTTAAAAGTTTTACTAGAGGACAAGGTTTTCTCTAACAAAATGTCAGTGGCTTTAGGTCCTTGGTGTAGTCTCTCAATGGGAAAAGTTCTCTAATTGCTGCAAGGGATTACTTTGCTAACAGGAAATGATTTCTATTGATTGTTTGTTTGGCAATGGGAGACTGCAAAATAATTTTAGTATTCGTAAAAGCCAAAATCAGAAAATGCTGGATTGAAATGCAGCCTTGAAGTTATACATTGCAATTACAGCTTGTAGAAGAATATTAAATGGGTTGATGGCAAGAAACTCTTTCAAGTTACTCCTAAATACGTGTATGTTCGACTGTCCTCTGCTGATTGGTGCAATTAATTGAACCTCCTGTGAGGTCTTCATGATTCTAGGAATGTTTGGGCTAAGAGAAGAATTTGGTCTAATTGTCTGCCTAAAAAGTCTTTTTTCAGATAGTTTTTGTTGCTTAATAAATTGGTTTTGGGGACAACCTCTTCTATGTCTTGACTAGTTAGTGGTTGCATGGAATCTGTTGTTCAATTTTTATTAATTTCCTATGCTAAACTCAATTGAAACTGTTTTTTACTGTCTTGTTCATCTAGTGTGGCTAGTCATGTGATTGGTTAGCATAATATTCTATTTGGTTTTATGCTGTGTTCCCCATTTTTCTAAGTGCTTGGATAAGTTATGGTTTAGTATTTCTGCCAAGGTTCTTTTTGTATATTTGGATTGTTAGGAACAATGGTGTGTTCTAGAACTATAAAAGATTGCTTACTGTTTCTATCTAGATGCCACATTATCTGCTGTTGTGAATAATGCGGCAATGCAGGTTCATAAAGGTAAGGATGATGGTAAGAGGTTCTGTCTAGATGGGACTCCTCTTGGAGAAGGGGTCAGACATGCATTTAGCCCTGCAGGTTAATGTTAAGTAGCTGAGCTGACACAGATGAATATTGAGATTGTTTTGTCCGTAACAAGGTTCCTGAGAATTTCGATGCTGGGCCAAATAGTGTGTCTCTTGGTCATTAGATGAATGTTGATGCAGTGCCAGGTAGTCATATGCCTGTTGTATTAGTGCCAGGTTCTCATGTCCCTATAGTTGCTGCAAAATAAGGGAAGAATGTTGGTGTTGCTGTTTCAGTGCCTGATGATGTATGTTCTGATAATAGCTCTTCTGATAATGATAGTAATGCTGTTCATTCTCTTTAACCTGTTGCACCTGTTAGGTGCTATCTAAACTATTAGCTTCAAGAATGTGTGGATTTTAGGTACCAATCTCTAACGAAGAAAGTTGAAGGTTTTGTTGATCAATGAGAAGGAAAAAAAGAAAAATGGTTGATGCGGTTTTTGGTGATTTGGCTTAACTCCTGTTATTTTGGATGGCAGTCATGCTGATGTTTACTTTTGATTACTTATATGGATGATTCAAACGTGTGATTCCTTTCTCAACTTTTTACTGGCATGTGACCATAAAGACTGCTGTTTGATATTGCTTCTTTGGATCTATCTTGGACATGGCTGGGAGTCACTGAAATGGGGTATAGATTTGGTCTGGCTGAGCTACTCAGTTCTGTGTTATAATTCATCTTCCATGTATTTTATCAAGCGTTTTGTCTCTATGATTGGTTGGTGCTAAGATCTCTAGCATTTGTCCCTGGGTTAGAAGTAAGAAGAGCTGAAGGTTGTATTTCTATAGCTGATTTAAGCGCTGTCTGATGGTTGACTTCTTGTGGGATAGGGATAATTTGTTCTGGTGTTTTGGTGCCAGTTTTTTGTGATTATAAGTTGACCAGTTCTATGTAATCTTTCGAAACTCATTCAAGCTATATTTGTGTACTAGTTCCAATATAAAATAAAAAATTAATATTACTAACCTGGGCAGCATTTGAAAGTGTTGTTTCTCCATCTGCCAATGAAGCAGCCATCATTAGAGTTTCTGTAGCACCAACACTTGGATAATCAAGATAAAATGTACCCCCAACCAGTCTCCTTCCATTGGCTGCATAGGCATGCACTTTACCTTTCCTAAAAGATTAAATCATCACACTGTTAGGTATGTGAGTTCAAAAGCAAGAAGATAATAACTAAATGAATTCAAAAGCAAAATATGATGATAGCTAGATAATCCTGGAAAAGAGTGTTCCAGTGAAGTCAATTGGTGGTCATGAAGAATGGGTACACAATATTACTTGGTATTTCATTTGCAAACATAACAACAGCCCAACTCGGGTTAGGATCGTCAAACAAAAAAGTGGAGGAACTGGCCAGAACTTCTAACATTTGGAAACAAACAGAAATCTTCTTGAATTTCTAAAGAAATATTTTAATTTGAAAGCTAAACTTAATGTTTGTGATAACAATGGAGAAAAGGTTAATATTTGTGGAGAATGGTAACAAGTTAAAATCTCATTATTTGAAGATATTTCATTTGCAAAAACAGCAGCACCTCAAGGTAGGAGTGTCAAATAAATCAGAAGTTAAGCTAACCATGGCTCTTTACAGTTGAAAGCAATCAGCAATCTTGTTCAGTTTCTTTGAATATTCAAGAATTGAGAGGCAAGAGTCCGTTCCATTGACATGCTAAATTTTCTGATTGCAGTTACTATTGGATATTGCTAATGCATTGGGGAGATGGTTGATACATTTAATATGTTTAATCACTACGTTGAGTGATGTTGGAGCTGCTGCTGTTGTCATTAGTGTTTTGTCACTGATGTCAACATATGTTTCTGTGAAGAGAACAGGTTGGTTATTATAGTGTACGGACACTGTGCGGATGTTTCAAAACATGCGAAGTCAGATGAGAGTTCAGGAAGATGTTGTGATCTTATATCCAAGATTGCATCATGTAACGTTGCATATTGAATGAGTTATAGATGTTTTGGTGAAGACTAGTTACTGGACTGTGACAATGGAAATTTATAGAGTGAGTCTCTGTGTTTCTGGTATATCTTACAGAAGTTATGAATTCAGTATATGCGAGCTTAAGGGATGACAAACAAGGTACTAAAGAATGTTCATTGGCCAGTGCAAGTCACGAAAGGCAGGATGATGTCAGCTATGGCGTATGTTCTGGAGAAGACTCATTTGGGAGCCGACTTCAGAGATGTAGCGTGCATTTTGGTCGGGGAATGTAAATTAAGGATGTCGGTCCTTAATTGTTGTAATGTAATCACTGTATACTTGTTTTAGATACCGTGTGTATCTTAGCAAGGGTTTATGTAATTGTTTGTATATTAGGAAAGCCTAATCAACCGACCTGATCATGTAGAATGTAATAGGGTATATATGTAAGATCTTTTCTTTGGAAAAGATATGGATGAGATGTATGTGATGTGAAGGAAGACTGTGGAAGCTGTGAGCTTGTACCTGTTGGATGTAGAGCAGAGAATTGTATGTACTTCATTGGAACTGATCAAGCAAAGACAGTTGCTATCAGACAGTTCACAAGGATTGTGTATTTCCTCATATACACTTGTGTTGCAAACAATGTGTTCTGAAGGTGGACTTAACCTTCCTTGGGTAGTGAGCCTACCCTCTTTTCTTGACTCCTAACAGGGTCTATCCTCTAACAAGGACTTTGTACTATAATGCTTTAAACAACTCCTAACAGGGCTAGATCTTCTAACAAGGATACTATACTCTTAGTACATCATTTGTGGGTGCTAATTCCCACCAGGGTTTTTACCTTTAACAGGGTTTCCCTGACACCAAAATATTGTGTTATTGTGTTGGCATTCATTGTGTTCATTGGATTTGATATTGCTGCTATTCAAAGTTTAAAGTTTAATATTCTGTCATACAATTGATTCACCCCCCCTCTCAGTTGTATTGTGCTCTATTATTCCTAACAATTGGTATCAAAGCTTCTGGTCCTTAGAGAGAAGGCTTAATAGCTTGAGGTGATCTTGGACATGGCGTTCTATAGTAAGGATAGTCCAAAATTGGATCCTGAAAACTTTGACAATTGGAAGAACAAGATGCAAACTCATTTGCTATGTTTGGACATCGACTACTAGCTGATTACAAAGAATCAGGTTGCTATGAAGGCTGAGGATGAATTTTCAAAAGCTACTGATGATGAAAAGAAAGCATTTTCATATAACATGGTCACAAGGGAAGCATTGATCAACACACTCTCTGAAGGAGAATTTATTGAGGTTAAAGATCTAGATTCGGCACACAAGATTTGGGAAAGATTAGAAGCACTATATGAAGGAGACAAGTATACCTTGCAAGCGAAGTTACAGAACTGGAAAACAAAAATGGAGAAGCTACAAATGAAGGATGATGAAAGCATTAGGGCTTATGTTCAAAGGGTTACAGAGGTTGTGGTTGGAATCAGAAATTGTGGAGGCACTTATGATGAAGAAGTCATTGCGAAGATCCTTAGATCATTGACACCTGTTTACAAGACTAAGGCTATATCTATACAAGAAACTATACCTTTGACCCCGAACTTTAGCAGAGAGATGTTGATTGCAAAGCTAACTACCTTTGAAGCTACTGAAATGGGAGATTATGTACCTAAAATTGAATCTACATTCAAAGCATTTGCACACAAGAGGATAATATCTGCTCTTCTGAGCACCAACAGTGAGAACCTAAAAGAAGAGCTTGGTAAATATGCTGAGGAATGGGAACAGATACAAGCAGAAGGAAGAAAGATGGATGAACTTGTTGCACTGATTGCTAAAAGAGAAAAGAGAGGTAAGGGTAAATTTGAAGGAAAGTTACCTTTGAAATGTTTTTCATGCAATAAGGTAGGTCATTTTGCATCTAGATGTCCTACAAGAGTTCCTAAGTACAAGCCTAAGTTTTTCAAGTCTAAGTATTCAAAGGATAAGGAATGTTATTATGCTAGTGAAGGTATTTCTGATGATGATGATTTAGATTATGAGGAGATTGGATTTGTTGCTATTAAGGATGAACCAGTATATGAGGAAAAGGCTTTAGTATCACATGTTGATAAGAAATCTGAATGGATTATAGACAGTGGTTGTTCACATCATATGACTGGAGACAAAAACAAGTTTGTTAATTTAGTGAAGTATGATGGTGGTGTTGTAAGATTTGGAGACAATCTTCCTAAACCTATCATAGGAGTAGGATCTATTACTCTGGATGGAAAAACTAATACTAATAATGTACT
Organism: Chamaecyparis obtusa; assembly: GCA_027943335.1. NCBI lineage: Eukaryota > Viridiplantae > Streptophyta > Pinopsida > Cupressales > Cupressaceae > Chamaecyparis > Chamaecyparis obtusa. Next base: position 799,128 of record BSBK01005548.1, on the reverse strand, counting down.
ACTTGTTGATGGACTTAAGCATAACTTGTTGAGTGTTGGACAGTTGATGGACAGAGTTTCAGTTACAATTCAATGATGGTAAATGCTTTATCAGAAGTAAGGCAGGAAAGCTGATTGCAACTGGTACTAAATCTAGAGGTAATGTATTTGAATTAAATACATCTGGAGCCTCTTGTTTTGTTGCGAAGGTAGATGACAATTGGTTATGGCACAGAAGGTTTTGTCATGTTAACTTTGATAATATTGTGAAGGCAAGTTTGACTAATGCAGTAAGAGATCTACCGAAGATTGTGAAACCATCTAACACTGTATGCAGAGAATGTGTTATGGAAAAGCAGACTAGAAGTAGTTACAAAAGTAAAGCATATACATCAAAAGGAAAGTTGGATCTGGTACATACAGACCTATGTGGACCTACAAGGACAAGATCATACTATGGTGAAAAGTATTTTATACTTTTTGTTGATGACTTTTTTAGAATGATGTGGGTTACTTACTTGAAAGAGAAATCAGAAGCATTTGATAAATTCAAGATATTCAGAGCAAAAGTAGAGAATGAATCAAGCTTAAAGATAAAATGTTTGAGGTCAAACAGAGGTGGAGAGTTTACTTCAGACTTATTTAATTCATACTGCGAAGAGCATGGTATACAAAGATAGACATCTGCTCCTAGGACTCCACAGCAGAATGGGATAGCAAAGCGAAGAAACAGGACTATACTTGATGCTGCTAGGACAATGTTGTTTGAAGGAAATGTATCTCATATGCATTGGAGAGAAGCAGTTGGGACAGCAGTGTACACCTTGAACAGAGTTCAAATCAGAAAAGGTACAAGTAAGACTCCTTATGAATTATGGTTTGATCATACTCCTACTATAAAATATTTTAGAATATTTGGTAGTAAGTGTTATATCAAGAGAGATGATGAGATAGGGAAGTTTGATGCTAGAAGTGATGAAGGAATTTTCCTTGGTTATTCTACTAAGAGCAAGGGTTACAAATGTTTTAATCTGAGATTAAGGAAGATGATTGAAAGTAACAATGTAAAGATAGATGAAAGGTTTCAGATACAAGAAAGAATGTATGACTGTAACCAAGATACAGAGATCAAAGAGGCTACTGCTACAGAAGAAGAACTTGTTGAGACTGAATGCGAAAATGAGACTTGTGATGATGATACAAATGAGGCTATTGAGGTTCCTAAGACTCCGAGGTATGTAAAGATGAATCATCCTGATAAGAAAATTATTGGTGATACAAATCAAAGAGTAATGACTAGATCAAAGGCTAGGGAAGAAATTTGTTTGATTTCTCAAGTTGAACCAAAGACTACAGATGAAGCTTGTAGAGATGAATCTTGGATAAATGCTATGAAGGAAGAGTTAGATCAGATAAAGAAAAATAACATTTGCGAATTGGTTCCTAGACCTAAAGACAAAAATGTAATAGGAACTAAATGGGTTTTCAGAAACAAAATGAATGAAGGAGTTGTTGTAAGAAACAAGGCAAGATTGGTATGTAAAGGTTATTCACAACAAGAAGGCGTAGATTTTGAAGAGACATTTGCTCCTGTTGCTAAAATAGGGGTTGTGAGATTGTTCTTGGCTTATGCTGCACATAAAGACTTCAAGGTATATTAGATGGATGTGAAATCTGCATTCTTGAATGGGGATCTTGAAGAAGTGTATATAGAACAACCTAATGGATTTCCTTTATCCGAAGATGGAGACATGGTATGCAAGTTGAAGAAGGCACTATATGGACTGAAGCAAGCTCCAAGGGCTTGGTATGCAAGGTTAGACAAATACTTACTTCGCCTTGGATTCAAAAAAGGTAATGCTGACAGTACTTTATATTTGAGAACTAGTGAAGATGGAGTTTTGATAATAGAAGTTTTTGTTGATATTATCTTTGGAGGCAATGATGAATTGTGTAAGAAGTTTTCTAAACAGATGAAAAATGAATTTGATATGTCCATGATAGGTGAAATGAAATTCTTTCTAGGACTGCAAATAATTCAAAACAAGAATGACATTTTTATTTCTCAGACAAAATATCTTAAAGAAATGTTAAAGAAGTTTGGAATGGAAGATTGTAAACCAATTGGTACACCCATGGTGACTGGTAATAAACTATCAAGTAATGATGAGACTAAGTGTGTTTTTCAAACCAAGTACAGATCAATGGTTGGTGGATTACAATATCTGACTCACACCAGACCAGATATTGCTAATGTTGTTGGAATTGTGGCTAGATATCAGGCAGAACCTAAAGAGACACACCTAACTGTTGTGAAAAGGATATTTAGATATCTGAAAGGGACATGAGTATGGCTTATGGTATGATAGAAATGATAGCTTTGAACTTCATGCTTATACTGATGCTGATTGGGCAGGAAATATTGATGATAGGAAGAGTACTAGTGGTGGTGTATTTTTCCTTGGGAAAAAGTTGGTTTCATGGCTAAGTAAGAAGCAAGATTGTATAGCTCAATCTATTGCTAAATCAGAGTATGTTGTTGATGCTATTAACTGCACTCAAATTGTTTGGATGAAACAAATGCTGAAAGACATTGGAATAACTTTTGATGAGCATGTGGTTATCCATTGTGATAACACCAGTACAATGAATATGTCAAAGAATTCGGTGATGCATTCTAAAACTAAGCATATTGCTATTAAGTATCACTTCTTGAAAGACAAGGTGGCAGAGAAGGAAATAAAGTTGGAGTATATTAGCACAAAGGAACAAATTGCAAACATCTTTACAAAGCCATTGCCAAAAGATACCTTTGAATATCTCAGAGGTATGCTTGGGGTTCAGGCCCCTCCTAGTTAGAATTAAATGATGCAGGGATGCATCAGTCCAGAGGTTTTTAGAGCCTTATCATATTCTGGACTTGATGTAGGGATCTACTCCTTAGGGGGAGTGATCGTTAAAGAAAGTTGTGAAAAACAGTTGATGACTTATGGCACCCTTTGCCATTGCTGTCAAAGAGAGAGAGTTGATATAAGAAAATCCCTACTGTATGGGGAGATTGTATGGAGGTGTACTATGAGAGTATTGTTTGGTTACAGAACTTTGGATTTGATAAAACTTTGGGTTAATGGATTTTCCCATATGTTGACATCAATGCCAAAGGGGGAGATTGTTGAATATTGCTAATGCATTGGGGAGATGGTTGATACATTTAATATGTTTAATCACTATGTTGAGTGATGCTGGAGTTGCTGTTGTTGTCATTAGTGTTTTGACACTGATGTCAACATATGTTTCCGTGAAGAGAACGGGCTGGTTATTACAGTGTACGGACATTGTACGGATGTTTCAGAACATGCGAAATCAGATGAGAGTTCAGGAAGATGTTGTGATCTTATATCCAAGATCGCACCATGTAATGTTGCATATTGAATGAGTTACAGATGTTTTGGTGAAGACTAGTTACTGGACTGTGACAGTGGAAGTTGACAGAGTGAGTCTCTGTGTTTCTGGTATATCTTACATAAGTTATGGATTCAGTATATGCGAGCTTAAGGGATGACAAACAAGGTACTGAAAAATGTTCATTGGTCAGCACAAGTCACGGAAGGTAGGATGACGTCAACTGTAACGTGTGTTCTGGAGAAGACTCATTTGGGAGCCGACTTCAGAGATGTAGCATGCATTTTGGTTGGGGAATGTAAATTAAGGATGTCGGTCCTTAATTGTTGTAATGTAATCATTGTATACTTGTTTTAGATATCGTGTGTATCTTAGCAAGGGTTTATGTAATTGTTTGTATATTAGGAAAGTCTAATCAGCCGACCTGATCATGTAGAATGTAATAGGATATATATGTAAGATCTTTTCTTTGGAAAAGATATGGATGAGATGTATGTGATGTATGTGATGTGAAAGAAGATTGTGGAAGCTACGAGCTTGTCCCTGTTGGATTTAGGGCAGAGATTTGTATGTACTTCATTGGAACTGATCAAGCAAAGACAATTGCTGTCAGACAGTTCACAAGGATTGTGTATTTCCTCATATACACTTGTATTGCGAACAGTGTGTTCTGAAGGTGGACTTAACCTTCTTTGGGTAGTGAGCCTACCCTCTTTTCTTGACTCCTAACAGGGTCTGTCCTCTAACAAAAACTTTGTATTGTAATGTTTTAATCAGCTCCTAACAGTGCTAGATCTTCTAACAAGGATACTATACTCTCAATACATCATTTGTGGGTGCTAATTCCCACCGGGGTTTTTACCTTTAACAGGGTTTCCTCAACACCAAAATATTGTGTTATTGTGTTGGCATTCATTGTGCTCATTGGATTTGATATTGCTACTATTCAAAGTTTAAAGTTTAATATTTTGTCATACAACTAATTCACCCCCCCTCTCAATTGTATTGTGGTCTATTAATCCTAACAGTTACAGTGGAAATAAGGTAAGCAATTCTGCAAATGATCAGAAGACATTACTGCAGCTATTCCATCTACAAAAAAACATTATCACTTCAACCCAAAGTAGGAATGCCAAATAAATGAGGTTGAGCTAGCCAGCACTCCTTACAGTTAAAAGAAACCAGCAAGCTTATCAATATTTTAAAATATTTGAGAATAAATTTGATTTGCACTGATTTTAGTGTCTGCAGTTAGAGTGGAGGAAGATTAGCAGTTGTGTACAACGATCACAACATATAACTTGTGGCTATTACATTTATAATAAAAACAACATTACCCAAATAGAGGGCAGGAAAATCAAACAAATTAGATATTGTGATAATCAAGGCTCTTTACAATTGAAAGAAACCAGAAATATCATTCAATTTCATAAAATACTATACAATTTCATAAAATACTATAAAATTAAAAAACACTGAAACATTTTATTTGCCTTCTGAATTTGGTGTTTGTCACTTGTGTGTGATCCCAAGTACAAGTTGTGGTCATTCACTTGTGGATTATTTAACAACTATATCAGAGTACAATAGCACAATGAATATATAAGGCTTTGCCTTTCAATGATAAAACTTGAGAAAGAAATAAAATGGCAAAGGACTATGCAATGGCCCCTTTTTATAATTTTTGTTATTTTCTGATTTTTATAGAACACGCAATTGGAAGAGCAACTAAAACTTGTAATACAAATGCTGGTTGTAACTACCAAGTTTGAAACTTCACAAAAAAACTTAAATAACTATAAATAACGCTCAGATCCAATTAGAAATTAATATGACAGCAACAACAACAATGATGTTGCTTAATTGCAAGATGAAAGAAATGATGATAACACTCATATGCAAGCTAGAAATGAACTTTCTGAATTACTACTTTACCAAATCAACTCACAAGTGAACAATGATGGATGTTGCACAATATGGCCACTGGCAAGGCACTCCAAATGATTTACTATGTTCCACAGCATTTTGGGGTCGGGGATGGGGGGACGGCAAGGGACGTGTTTCCGGGACGTTTCCTAAAGAGCAAAATATAGGGGACAGCAGGGGATGGCAGTATACAAATTTTTAATGTATGTATGTATATGTGTGTAAATTTTTCAAAATATATTAAGATATTATAGATACATACATACATACATACATATATATAGATAGAGAGAGAGAGAGAGAGATGTCAACAATTGATAACAAGACAATATGCAAATAAATCATCAATTCACGAGTTACAACAGTAATATAACAACATAAATCGTAATAGCAGCAGTATAAATCAGTATAACAGCATTATAAAAATAGTCTCAAACATCAAAACTATGGTCTATCAATATAAATATCCAAATCAAAATGCCTCAAACATGTATCAAGAGTCTCAAACATCAAAATACAACAGGCTATAGGCATAACCTATGAAACGAAGCCTCATTCTAGCTATCAATATCCAACAGCTCAGAATCATCTGAGTCACTATCTCCCTCTGGCAGAAGTGGATCATCCAATGGTATCCCGACCATTCCTGGTTGCACCTCCTCATCAATCTGCCTAACATCTTCAGGATCAACATTCCATCATGCTGCCGGTGTCTATCAATACTCTGTAATCTATCGGTCCTGAAGTCTCAAAACACTATGAACTGCAACAAGCTTTTAATATATTAGATATTTTAAATTAAATATTAGATTTATAATTTAATATATTTTAATATTTATTATTTAATATATAAAATTTGATATATTTATTTTTATTTAGATTAAAATTTTAAACATATTTAATCATGAATTTTATTGCCGAATTTTTTCCCATGCCGAACTTCATTTGAATTTTATCGTTCACGAACATGAATTTGAACCTTGTAGGCCCTCCCACATTGCTGCTTTGGCAAAAAGAATTTAAAAAATGTGTTTCTTTTTTTTAATGCTAAAAATCATTTGAATGTGAAGGGGACATTTTTTCGTTTTGGGGACAGATAGGGGACATTTCAGGCATCCCCTAGGCGTTTCGGGGACGGCTAGCGGTCCCCAAATGTTAGGGGATGTTTTCTGCCATTTCCTACTATTTTTTGAAATCGGGGATGGCTGTCCCACTGTCCCCAAAACGTTTCGGGGATGGGGACGAGTCCCCTGGGGACAGGAAACACGTCCCCGTGTAACATAGTTTACTTATACTCTCAAAGCCAGGTACACCACTATTAAATTATTAATACCTGATATAACCTTTTGATAACTAGGACAGCACCTTATCTGATTGATGTAACCTTCTAGAATATTGGAACAGCACCTTATATGACTGGTATAACCTTTTGATGACTGGTACAGAACCTTATATGACTGATGTAACCTTCCAGAATGATGGAACAGTGCCATATATGACTGAGATAACCTTATGATGACTGGTAGTCTGGTACAACACCATATATGACTGATGTAACCTTCCAAAATGCTGGAACGTCACCTTATATGACTGATATAACCTTCAGACTTTGCTTCCTTCCTTTTTGTTATTTTCCTCCAAATTTTACTTCTTAAATTGTTATTATTAATGATGAAAGAATTATATAGATGAAAAACTTACAATTTAAACTAATACTTAAAATAAACAGAAAAAAATAATGAGACCACTAGCTCTACAAAATACTCTTTAAAGATTTGAGCAGTGGATGTTAAATGAGCTAAGCAGACACATGGGATTACGGCCTGATAAATGATTTGTAAAAGTAACTTTATTTTTTAAGTTAATTTATGTTTTCAAGGGGCTGAGCTTAATTAGTTAAACATTAAGCTTTCATTTTGGAGACCCAAGCTCAATTTCCCATAGGGACCTCTATAAGTGGAGCTCTAAGTTGTGACTCTTGGTCTTTTATAGTTAGTAATAGTAACTAATATGAAGTTGGTTTCTAAACAAAAGTGGAAATCTAGTGTGTTTGCTCGTACAGAATTTGCATTGGTCTCACTCTCATGTTGTTGTTTATATGAACAAGCTATTTGTAATCAATATACAATTACAAAAAAATCACAACGAAATTTATCCAGCTTGCCTACACATTGCTAGAATATACTCTTGCTTCCAGTCATGGAACAAGAACATCAGTGACATATACACAATCTGTCAGCTGGAGCAGAGATATCCATATTACCATTGTATCCATCCGGTGTGCATAAGTATTTTCACACATGATATTTTTAATGAGATTGAATCTCAGTACAATCAACTAATTGTTAGTAAATCTTTCAATTCTTAATGGACGTAGTCTTTACTCTGCTTAAGTTTCCTCAAGTTTATGCATTAGCAGGGATTACTTGTATTTAGAGCCTAGACATTTCTATCTGCTCGAGTCAACCATTTTTTCATTGTTTATGCAGTCTGGGAAGAAGAAGACCAGAGAAGTTGAGGAAAATGTTACTCTAGGACCTGCAGTTAGGGAAGGAGAACATGTATATGGTGTAGCCCACATATTTGCTTCATTCAATGATACATTTGTGGTAAGCTGTAATTTATGGCATGCGCCATCCAGCAGCTTGGATTTCCTTTAGTGTCATATCTTCCTAATTTTCTTTCCTGCACAGCATGTAACTGATTTGTCTGGAAAGGAAACACTTGCCCGTGTTACTGGTCAAAGCTCTCTGTCAATGCTTTCTGGGTTTAATAATCCTTTTTTTAAAATCTACATGATTACCTTTTAGAAGTTTCTTGTCATGATAACAATCTGGCATTGTTCAATCGTTGGATTGCCAATAAATATCATATCTGGTGGTATCAGGTGGCATGAAGGTCAAAGCTGACAGAGATGAATCATCACCATATGCTGCAATGCTTGCAGCACAAGATGTTGCACAAAGATGCAAGGTATATTTCAGTTGGTTTTAACAAAACAAAGGTGGTTTTCAACTAATTAACATATTGAAGTACATAGTTTGAATACTTAGTACATAACATATAAACTCTTGGTTTCAGGAACTTGGTATAACTGCCTTGCATATTAAACTTCGTGCAACAGGAGGGAATAAGACAGAGACTCCTGGACCTGGGGCGCAATCAGCTCTTCGTGCTCTTGCTCGATCTGGGATGAGAATCGGTCGCATAGGTGAAGATGTCTTCCGTTATTCGATTTGTCATTGACTCCCATCCCAACAGACAGTACCAGAAGAAAGGGTGGACGGACAGGAAGAAGACTAGTATTTTTGTTGGATGATAGTTTGTTTTGACGGCTTAGAAGTCTGTTTTTTTTGGTGGAACATGATGTCAAGAGGGCTTTTCTGTTCTTAAGTATACTCTAACACAATGCATGATTTGCAAATACAAGAGTACATGATTTAATTTCAGTACGTTGGCCTATTTTTGCTTAATTCAGTTGTATGATTGATATTTCATTTAATTGTGTAAAAGAACTAGGAAATATTGTGTTTTGTTAAAGAACAACTCTTTTGGGCAAAATACCTTTCATTGTGATGGGTATTTACATTTAGGTTATAGAGTTCAGTAACGCTTTTGCATTCTAATGTTGTATGGTATTTTTTTTTCAAAAAAATTCACTCTTTGTGGTAGATAATCGGGATTGATTCTATTTTTAGATTATGATTTGTGCTCTTATTTGATTGATAAACCATGCATTGGGAAAGCATCAAAACAATTGTCTTTTCTTCTTCAGTTCTCACTTTCTTCAAAGTGAACAATTGTCTTTTCTTCTTTGGTTCCCACTTGTACAGCCTGGCTTGGCCTAGTGGTGTAGAACTTGTGCTCTTGAAAGAGAGGTTACAAGTTCAAATCCCACAGGGGGCTAGGGTATGTACGCCTTGTTTGTAGCGCATTTAGGTGTCTCCTACAAGGAGTATGGGGTAGTCCCATATTGTTGTCACCATATGTAAACCCAAAAACACATGACTAGTATTGTGGACTATAAAAAGACCTTTCCTTTCCCTTTTCACTTAATTGTCCACAGGTTATAAATATAGGTGCCAATCGCTTTGTTTTTTTCCCACTTTCAATGCATCTCTTCAAATATTGGTTTATGGAGCCAGACAAAGATTCTGACGATTCAGAGAAGTTGAAAATGGAGAATATGGGAAACTTCATTGTTAACTTCTAGAGCTGAATGTTAACACCATGTAATGTTTGTGTGACTGTTGAAGAGGATAAATGTTTTGATGATTCAAACAAGTTGAAACTGGAGAATACAGGAAACTTAATAGTTAGCCAATAAGGCTTCCCCTGCGAGAAAGCTTGTGTATGACTTTCGAAAACCTGTCTCACATTTTCTGAAACTTCTTTTTAGCCACCAGAAACCAGAAAACATATTTTCTTAGATGGTTTTATGATGTTTCCAGTTGTGCCAGCTCACCAGCCTCCATCTCACTAGCGTCAATGCCTGCCATCTACTCTGGCTCAGGATAAGTGCCGTTGGGAAGATGTTTCAATTAATGCTTGTGATACCATTGGACACTCACATTCCCTGCCCACCCTCTAGCACCGCCCAAACTGCGCCAGAAAACCAGTCGAGAAATAGAATGCAGTGAAGGAAAAAATCATGAAAACTTTTTTGAATATGATCCTTGATGAAGGAACCACGGATACTGCAAAGGAAGCCTTAAACTGCATGACAGGAGTGAATGGGTGCAATAAAATATAGGCATTGTTCAATCGTTTGATTGCACCCATTCACTCCTGCCATGCAGTTTAAGATCATATTCAAACAAGTATCTGACCTGGGACAACTGATAAAACTTTTCACCCTAAATTGAATTGTTTATTGCTGAATTTAATGACCAATGTTTCCAATGTAAAAACTAAAATGCTTTGTAAATTCTGCTTTAAATGGACTAGCACTTAATTAGAATTCGAGTTCACCATTAATCGTAGTAGCCTCTTAAATTTCCCACCACCTACTCAAAATCATTCCCTAGTAATGCAAAGTACCGGATTCTCTTTAGGACTTATGAGATACAAGTGGCATGTCTGATTTGGATCCTTCTACTGAGCTAGACTTTGAGTTGGCCCCCAAAATCGGCAGATTCTGTCAAATGTATCTGCGCTTGTTTAGAATGTTTTATGATGTTTGTATTAGGGTTTGTGAGATCTGATTCAGTGAAGGCGAATGCTAGAATGAGATTAGTGGTTTGAGATTAGGCGATTTTGTAAAATTTGGTAGCTTTTCAGGTCTGCCTGGTTTTCTAAAAAATATAAAATGTAGAAGCTTCAGGAGCTTTGTTTTTTGGTTTATAAGGTATGGTTCGAGTAAGGTATATGAATGGAATACTTCTAGTGTTTTGCAATGTTTTTGTTTTAGGTTTTGGAAGATAACAGTGAGTTAAGGTGTTTGTCTAAAGCGCTATTGGCATGTGTTTGATTATGTTTATTAATTTTTCTCACAGGCCTGCCTACAAATTCAGTCACAACAATAACATTCAACCAAAGTCTCTTTTTGCTTATTTTTTTATGGATATCTGTATCTTGTCCTAAGGCTTAGACCAATGAATTCATGTTTGCACTTTCTGCCCAAAGAATAATCAGTGTTTTAGTTTTTCTATCTATTATTTTTCTACATTATAATAAATGTTTATTTGTTTGATGATTATATTTATGGAAGAAGTTCTATAGGCTTCCTTTGCACATCATTTCTCCCTCATATTATACTTCCGGGAACTGTTTAGAATGGAAACATCCATCTTGAATATATTCAGCAAACAAATTAATCTATTGCATTGCTCATCTGTCCACTAGCCAATGACCATTGGGTATGTGTACTTCTGGCAGATAGTAGTCTCATATAAGTTACCCCGCTAATATTACAGTGACACAAGTTTCCATAACCGATGTTAAAAAGTATCAAATATGGCAAAAATATTCAAAACGGTCCTGTTTGTTTGAAATTAGGTTGGTTTGGGTGAAGTCACTAGGAACCCTGATCAAGTTCTCAACCATCAGGAAAGTAAACTTTGGAGGTGAATTTACCACTACATTGTTCATCTTGTGTTCATAAATTTAATATTTATATCCATTATACTATTGTTGCTGCTGTCACTGCTGTCATGATTGATCTTATTGCTGTTATACTTATGTTGTACTGTAGTCATTTTATTTTGTCGATGTTATATTGCTGCTATATTGCTGTCATGATATATTAATGTTATAATATCAAATTAACTTGAAGAAATTGGTGTATCTTTTTATATATATATATATATTCTTCTGGCCCCACCATCCCAAAAAAATTTAAAATGTCTCTTGGACTGCTGTCCATGAATCAATCTTCCCACCTTGATATGGAGCGAGGTAAGTAGTCCATTCTTTCACACTTGAAAAAATAAAATAAGTTGTCTTTGCCTTTACTACCGTACACTATTCTCCTTTTAGTTATTTTATCCACAAGCTGCTGTTTTGTATTCTTTTTATTTGCCTTACATTTAATTAGTTTCAACTTCTGGATAAAATTTGTACCTAGATTCTTCTCTCAAAATCATAATATAAAGTTATGTACCCCTTCGTTCCTCTACACTATTTTGCTTTTAGTTAACTTGTTCACAACCTCGTTGTGTCTTTTTTCACTTCCCCTTCAAGCCGATTATATGCACCTTTTGGTACATAAATTTTAGCTGAAGTCCTTTCTGGAATGTAGAACATATATTTTTCACCCATTTTTCTTTGTTGATCATTATTTTTATTTAGTGTCACCAGTAATCTCCACAAGAATATTTTCCATGTTTGAAACTGTTGAAACGGTTTGCATCTCATCCAATAATCTTGGAGATAAATTTGGTTGCTATGTGGCAGTTACCACGTACTCTTAATGGTTTTTTCTGGCAGCATGTTTACCAACTAAAATGCAATTGCCAAATTTTCACTGTGCTAGCAGAGGAAATTTTGCACTGATAACTTTCTAATATTTTTTTCCTTATTTTTAGCTCTTCCTCCAGTTTTCAGTTTGCTCCAGTTCAGAGTTACGGTTTGCAAACTTCACATTATTATGCTATTCTGTTATATGTTGGGGACTCTTCAAGACTAGGAATTAGTGTCTCTGCACAATTCGACAATTGATTGTTGGGTGTGCCCTAAGTTACCAGGGTTCGCCCCTGGCCCTTCCGAACTGGACCAAGTTCAAACTGGTCCGAAGTTTGGGTCCAGTTCGCCCTGGGGTCCGGGCAGGGTTCGATGTCCAGCCTGGACGTGCAAACAGCAGGTTCAACAAATATAAAGAAAAAAAGTCATTCGTGGGGAATAAATAACAAATGACTTACTCTTCCTGGCTATGAATAATCGATTTAAACAGATCAGGCGGTTCACTTTGATTGTTCAAATGCTTTCAAATCCAGCAAATCAAACAAGAAGAAAAGAATAATGGAAAAAGTAAAATCCGTTCCTTGTGATTGGCTTTTGCTTTTAGATTGATTGCTTTCAATTGAAGGCGTGCAAAACAATTTCTGTTAACTTGTAAAATCAGAAATCAAGAAACTAATTTCCATTGGGCATCGTCATTATCGGGAATGGGAAAAGTATGAGGTGGCAGATATGTACTGTGTACTTTGCAAAAGCATCGGCAGTTCACTCAGCAACTCTCCTCACAGAGGTAAAATGTTCAGAAAATGCTGCTGATCCCATTGGCCTTAGCTCTATTGCTGATTCAGAGACATTGAATCTTTGATGTTGAACTTGAAGTATATGATGGTATGATCACCATTCATGAGGCTATGATTATAAGTTTATGGTGTTTTTGTTGTTTAAATGTTGCTTTTATGATACTATGCGACATTCTAATTTTAACTCATGCTTCTAGGCTTCATAAATATGTATATATATATATTTTTTTTAAAATCTTACATATATTTTCGAACCCGAACCCGAACCCCTTTTCAAAATTTTGTCGAACTTGCAAACCGGTTCTTCGAACCCGAACTTCGAACCGGTAACTTAGGGTGTGCCTGGCAATATTTGGATGGATCAATTAATTTTTTTTTAGTTGGAGGTTCAGAACCTCTTCAGCTAAGAGCCAAGGACTGAGGGGTATCCATTCTGCGCCAAAATTCGCCCGGGATACGATCCTGGCCTCATCCCTTAGGATGTCGGAGCCTTTGCACTCAGCAAGACTTGATCCCTGGTGGGCTCATTCAAAACCATTCAACTTCACCAGCAGACCAAGAGCCCATTGACGGATCAATTAATTTCAATGCCCATTTCTTGTTACTTCAGATCTCCAGTAAGAAAATTGGCAACTATAATGAAAATATAGGCTGGTAAATGCAAATCATTTCAGAGGTGAATATTTGATCTAGTTTGATCGTTGACAAAGATTTCATTTAGTGTTGTTTTCCAATTACATCACTGCCTCCAATGTCTGTGCCCCCTCAAAGTCTAAATATTAAATATATTGCATAATGTAAACACAATCCACAATGTTTGCAGCGCACCAGTTTGAAGGATTACAAGAAGTTTCGACAGTGCAAATAGTCTGATCCTGTGATACTATGTTATAGGACATAGGGTTCACTCGACAATAAAGCTTTTGCTTATTACTGATTAGGTTGTCATAATATCATATGTGAGCAAGCATCTTGCATTATTCCTGTAGCTTGGATGATTATAGTTTTGTTCACTGGAAGTTTATTTGTTTACATGTTCAAGGCCCAAGTCAACATCATCGACAGTTTTTGAAATTGCTTGGATGATTATAGTTTTGTTCACTGGCAAGTTTATTTGTTTACTTGTTCAAGGCTCAAGTCAGTATTATAGGCAGTTTTTAGAACACCGTCTCTGCCGAGTCTCTTGTGAGTTACTATATCTGTTAGTGAGATGGTGAATTTTGATTCTGAATTTCTGATTCTAAAGCATGTTTTCAAACATGAGCAATAGTTTGATACTGCATGTACATCTCAAATTTTTTTATAGTTTGTTAATATGTAATTTCAATGTTTGAAGCATGATAACAATGATAGACTTTGAAAGTAAAACTGGTAGAGAGTGAAAAGAAATTTGATTATTTAATAGAATAGAATATCATCTGACTTCTTTCTGGATTCTACTGTGCAAGATTTCGATGCATCAACGTTTCGGATCACATTTTGTGATCTATCATCAAGATAAGAGAGCTACAGAACAGAAATGTTATGTTTGTGCCATATCATATATTTCCTTTTTAAGTGTTCTCACCTTCTATTATGGGGACTGCATTTTAGGATAGGCTGACATTTGGATGCTACGAAAATGCTGTAATTTACTTTTAGTTAGAAGCAAAAATCTTCCCTAGAAGTATATTGGAAAAATTGGATTTAAATGGAAAAAAATTGAAAAATTTGGATTAAAAAATGTAAGTGCTCTTAAAAAAAGGAACTACTTGTTTGTGAAATTTAAAGATATTTTCATAGCATAGAGATATAGAGAACAAATAAAATAGAGATTTTAGCCCATGAATTGTCCAAGTATGTTTAAAAATGTAAAAAAATGTTCTTTGGTAAGTTTTATATGAAGTTTATAATATCTTTGCTAATTTAACAGCAAATCATTTCACTGAATGATATGTAAGTAAATCTCTAGTCTTGTTGTAAGATGTGAGTGGATGGTAAGATGCTACTGACAACTCTGCATTTCGAATTATTATAAATATTAAAAGAATGTTTAATTTGAACCATAACAGCAAAAATCTTCTGGTTAAAAAATCTGCAAGCAAGAAGTACAAGCGAAAAATTGAATTTAAATGGAAACAAATTGAAAAAAATTGGATTAAAAAAATAGTGTTCTTAAAAAGGAACTACTTGTTTGTGAAACTTAAAGATATTTTCATACCATAGAGATAAATAAAATAGAGATTTTAGCCCATGAATTGTCCAAGTTTTTTTAAAATAGCATAATGTAGGCTTTGCTAGTAAATGATTCTTTGGTAAGTTTTATGTGAAGTTGATAATATCTTTGCTAATTTAACAATAAATCATTTCACTGAATGATATGTAAGTAAATCTCTAATCTTGTTGTAAGATGTGAGTGGATGCTAAGATGCTACTGACAACTCTGCATTTCAAATTATTATAAATACTAAAAGAATGTTTAATCATAGAGATTGTCGTAGCATGACAAATTGAGAAAAAAATATTTTATCAATGAGAAAATTTTAAGCAAGAATCTTCAAAGAATAAAAATACTTTTTTATTAAACCAAACCTTCAAATTTGGTCAAAGCTTTGACTCTTATGAAATAGATTTAGATGACAGACAAAATACACATAGATATGCATAAAAATCATAATAAGCACAAAATATCACAATGGCTAAGATTTTGATGTCACAAGATTTGACATATTGGTGAATACTAGGTTACATCAAAACATTAAGCTAATGGTTTTATGAAGCCAAGAGTTTTTGTACTACAACTTGAGAGAAGGATAAGATGTTATGAAAGTGACTACCATTTGTTGTTACAGCATACTGTTATTTTCTTGGCAAAGAATATTAATTTCCATGCTAGAATAAAGCATATAGATGTTTTGTTCCATTTTGTCCACAACATGCTGGAAGATGGGAAGGTGAAACTAGAAAAGGTTGCTACTTTCTAATGCCCCGCCAAGGAACCCTCAAATCGAAAGGTCAAACATGCACTGAATAACTTTTTTTTTAAATAAAGATACAACATCATGATTATAAGTGCATCACCATAACAACATTGCATAAGCAATAAGGAACATACAACAATCGCCAAGTGATCGTTCACAAGCAAAAGACTTTAAACACTCCCAAGGGTTCCATGACAACTCCAAACAAACATGAACAGACAACTCACATTCAAGTCCCCACATGAGAGTCTGAACCACGTCCACAAACCTCATAGGATAAGATCGGACCATCGTCAACAGTCGCCAATCAAGGAGACAAGTTCATCCTCCGTGCAAATCCAAAACAAGGTTCATTTTAAGCCCAAATTGAAAAGTGAACCAAACATCGCCATACAGTAACGAAAATCAAGATGTAAATACTTGAAAACCATCTCGGAAACATAAGGAATCTAACCATGGAATTTGTTTTTACACAGGCCCAAGGGAACACTGCTTTATTGCAAATGTGCTAATCTAGTTAAACAAATGTGCCAAAACAGAGTGCATATGTGCTAGAAGATTTAACAAATGCACTACTAAAATATGCATATGCGCCAAAAGAATGGGCATATGCGCCACTCCATCCTGCAAAGCACAAAATGGACTAAAAACCCTCCAGAACGAGGTTTTCTCAATCCAAAAATTGGGTAGGCTTGCTGACACCAATGTACAACTAAAATAAAGGGTTTGCTCTACACTGAGGAGTGCTAGATAAACTAAATTGAGGTCGTACACATTTTATACATCCATATATATCAAAATCAAATCTACTCTAAAGAGCATAACAACATATAAATATGAAAATACCAAAAAGAGATGCAAGGATAAAATGTGCACATCATGCTCAAGATCTGACACTGAAAGATGTCCAACACTTGTACACCGGTCCCCAGTAATGGTAAAGTGCAACGCCACCCAATCAGGTGGTACCCTCAGGCCCACCCTGCAGTGCTAGCAGAGATAGTCATCCGACCACAAACACATGTTACACACACAAGTAGGGAGTGGCTTACACACATGCCAATCAATGCAATCAAATGCAAATAATCACAATGCATGGAAAACACTCATCAAGAAGACCAATGTCCCAAACACACCAACAATGCCACCATCCACAATACATCAGGGTGCTACACACTGCCACCGGACCTAGATGTGAGAGTACCAGGCATGGGGAGTATCCTTGCCCACACAGGTCAATAGCTTACATCTGGGGCCCAAGTACCATCTACATCATGCATGGGTCATTCATGACATCCGAGGATTAAATGGTTTCCACTACTCAGTACATTTTATTATGTTATCACCTTTATGAAACTCCTTGATGTGTTTTGTGTTGGCCACTCATGGGTTGGGATCCACATAAGGAGCCACTCCCCATACCTACTCAACACACCTAGTCCCAGAACTCGACTTCACACGAAGGAGGTAATATCAACAAGGATTGTCTACTTGGTCTACACTAAGGACGGAAGCACCAACTTGTCCTTAGTGTAGACATACTAAGGACATGGTTCACAATTACTTGTCTACTCGGTCTACGCCAAGGACATAAGCACAAAAAACACCATCTACTTAGTCTACACCAAGGAAGATCACAAAATACCAACAAGCATCCAAAGCAATAACAGGAAGCCAATTCACTCCCAAGCACTCAAGGCATGAAAACCGAGAAAATACCGAACCTAGCGCAAATAATGAGTTGCTCAATTGGCCAATTTGCCAAGAGCACGGATTCCAATGTAATCCATCAATCATCTCATTAGAACACAAGGAAGGCTCAAAGCACTCTAAAAGCATTGAAATCCCAAATTCTAACAAAAATCTAACAAAGTGCGAAAATCATCAATTTAGAGGTAAATGGGTAAGTTTGGGTCGTGATATCTAATTATCGGAATGTCCTCAATCCACTCTGATTGCATGTCCCTACCACAATCATGGAGTACACCCCAAACCAACATTCAATTCATGCCATGCATTGCGATCTACAATTCTGGGAAGTACACAATC
This sequence comes from Chamaecyparis obtusa, assembly GCA_027943335.1. Lineage (NCBI taxonomy): Eukaryota > Viridiplantae > Streptophyta > Pinopsida > Cupressales > Cupressaceae > Chamaecyparis > Chamaecyparis obtusa. The sequence continues at coordinate 781,115 of BSBK01005548.1, read as the reverse complement.
ATCCTCAGTGTTACATCTTGTATGGGTATGCTCTCTAACATTGGTGGGATGTTGCATTCTCGAGTGTTGTGTAGTTTTTACTCCTCTAAATGTGTCAAGTACTAGTCACAATGTGGTGTGAAAGTGTTCTTTTGATGGCTTATTTCGGTTATTTGATGAATTTTCCTTTGTGTCATATGGGCTGATAATGAATTTTAGATTTTCTTATGCCGGATTGGTCATCAACTCCACCAAGCTAGTACGATTTTCTAAGGGCAATGTAAGATGTTCAAACTATTACCATTACATTAACACCACCAATGGATGCATATTAATGTGCAAGCAATAATCAAAGTAAAGCTCATTAAACTTCCAATTGACCACACAAGGCAAACTTACAATCAACAAGTAGCTAGTGGTATGGATTAGGCGAGTTTCACAAAAATCAATTCACACTTGCTTCCATTCAACTACTCAACTACTTCTACTTGACATGAAATAAAATCTACTCTAAGTGAGGAATGTAGAAACCATGCAATACTCCAAAATGATACAAGTGATCCACCATGAAGACCAACAATGAATTGTGAATAGTTTCGGCAACATTATAGCAACAATTTCAACAAGTTTGTACAAATGATTTTAGCTTGCATTTTATAGAGACTCTAAGTACAATGTGTGGCTCTAATTGATTTAGGATTTAGAATCAATGGCCAAGATTTAGCCAACACAACCATAATCCAACTAACTACAAGCATTAAATGTTGGCCATTTACAATTGAGCACCATCTTGTGGGCCAATAAGAAAATTACATAGCCTTTAAGAGCCAATGAGAAAATGGATTAGGTAGAAGCTTATAGAAAAAGCAACCACTTAGTGGGCCAATGATAAAATGCCACATGGGCTTACAACAAATCTTCCTTTAGAAGATAATCTCCTTTAACTTTTTTCCTTTTTGGCAAATTCATTGAATCTGGATATAATATTGTTGAGTTCTTCTATGGGAACACTTGGCATGATCTGACTAGTCGAAGATGAATGGGTGCCACCTCAGCATGCTTATCTTATAAACTTGATCAATCCCTTGGTGATGAGAAAATATCTCTTGACACTCAACATTATCAAGTCCTTAATCCATTGTGATGGCTCATATTCCCAAATTGCTTCATTTGCATACATTCTTCTCTATCCTTTTGTTGTGAGGTTTTCACACCATCGCCCCATTGCAAATGGGACCCCCTCTTTTTGCTTCAACAGCAACAGTAGCAATAGTAGTGATCTTAGGTGCTTTTAGGTGGTCTTAGGTGGTCTTAGGTGGTTTTAGTTGGCAACATTTTCAAGTCTCCAGGTCTGGAAATGAGTTCAAGCAATTTTGGCCTGCTAGGAAGTAGTGTGTCTGGGGTGTGAGAAAGAGTTGAGCTAAGTCTGTCAGGAATGTAGAATTGAAACCAAGGGATTTGGGATGAAATAAGTTAAAACCTTTAGAAAATCCTCGTTCTAGCTTTAATTCGACCTTAGAAGTCAAGAAAGGTTGAGGGAGGTAAAATTGTTGAACGCGTGTTGAGTCCTGAAATTTGGCTAAGTCTGGAACTTTTTGAAAACCCCCAAAATCTAAAATCTTTGTTTTTACTCCTTGAAGGCATGTTGAGTCCTGAAATTTGGCTAAGTCTGGAACTTTTTGAAAACCTCTGAAATCTAAAATCTTTGTTTTTACTCTTATGAAGTTGAAACCTATCTCAAACATCCTGACAGTATTTATACAAATATAACTTAAAGTATAAGAAAGGAAATAAATGTAACGACAAGCAAATTTCCCAAACTAGGTCAGAATCTGCCCCTCTTTGGGAAATAATTCCCAACTTCACCTAATTTCCGCCCCCTCCAATCAAGCCCTCAAGGCATGAGACAACCAAGAACTTTGAAATTTGAGTAAGGTAGCATGGGATGGGCAGATTTAATGGTTTTGGGACTTATAGAAATTTAGTGCAATGACTAAGATTTCCAAAGAAAGGTCGGATTGTGCCCCTTCTTAGGAAATAATTTCCATCTCCACCAGATTTCCTCCCACCCCCAATTAGGCCTTTCAGCATAACATGATGGACTTGAAGTTTTTGAGCGAAGTAACCATGAAAGGGGCGATTGCGTGAGTCTAAGCACTTAGAAAACTCTTTGGAAATGACAGTGTTTTCCCAAGAAAGGGTGGACTCCACCCTTCATTGGGAAATATTTCCCAAAACAAGTAGATTTCCGCCCCCTCCTTTGGGCAAAACCCTTTGCTGCCAATCAAAATCGCTTTTGACTTGGCAAAATTTGGAAAATGAATGACTAAAGGCTGGAGTTTTATATGGAAGATGATCAAGTAAAAGGGAAATTTCCCATGAGGTGAAGGAATCAGATCCTTCTTGGAAAATATTTCCCAAATTTCACTAAATTCCCTCTAGCAATTTGATGAGAATTTGATGGTGTCAATCCAATCCAACACAAATTTGGCAAAATTAAGCAATCAATGGGTGAATTGATAAAGTTTTGTGGAGGTAAAGGACTGTGTTTTGAAGGAATTCCCATCAGATGTAGGAATCCGATCCACTATGGGAATTAATTTCCCATCAAGTGTAGGAATCCGACCCTCATTGGGAAATGATTTCCCATCAACTTGAGATTTCCGACTTGAGGTTTTTAGAGGTTTGAAGCACTAGAAAATCTGAAAGGGGGCAGTTTGAGTTTCGGTTAAGATCTGATCAAGGGAAGGCAGGTTTATGACTTGGTGCATACGAATATTTCCCAAGAAAGGGCGGATTCCGCTCTCTTGGGAATTTTATTCCCAAAATCCTCTCATTTCCACCCAGGTGTATGACTGCAGCGAACAAGGCGGAAGAGGAGTGTAAACATAAATTTTAAGTATGTCTAACCTCCCACTTAATGAGGTCGGCCAGTATGAGGTCGGCCAGTATGGGCAGGTTAAGGAATTAATTTCAAATTTTTTTATTGACCACAAGGAATGCAAGTAGGCCTAAATTGGGTCATGCCCTTTCATGTTCTTAATCGCCTATATAAGGGAGGTAATGTTGATTCATTTCAACATCTAGCACAAACAAACTCATCTCTGCTTTTAAGACAGCAAATTCCTCCCTTAGCTAATAGTGATTTTCGTTTTTTAGGGCAGCAATTCCATCAAGTTTAAGCACTCCAAGACAGATTCTCTCTAAAAATCAGTGGCAAAGTGGGATGAATTAAAAGAAAATCTGAGCATGCCCTAGTAGATACTTATCTTTTTTTCAGATTTTCGTAGTGTTGATGTATTTTTCTTTTCATGAATCTTTCAAATGTTCTTCATTTTGTTTATGTCTGTCACTCCTTGAGCTTAATGGGGTCTCTTTCATGGTTTTGCAAGGTAATTATTGATGGAGAAACCTCAAGACTTCAAGTGGACGCAAGGATGTTGTTCAAACTCTAGATTTCAAGCAAGTGGCTGCCTCAAGCTTCGAGGACTCAAAGTGAGAAGGAGATCCAACATCAGAGCTATACAAATTGAGATCAAGTGTAATACAAGTTCGAGGTCAAGAAAGGGATTCAACCACATGGAGATCAAGTTAGAATTCAAGATCGAGATCAAAAGGACACGTCCAATCACTTGAAGGCATGTTCAAATACAATCAAGTTCAAATCAGATCAAGCGCAATCAAATTCGATCCCACAAAGGCAACCAAACTCAAATCAAGCTAGCAGATCCAAGTTTGTCAATTCAAGCCAAGCCATGAGAAACTCAAGAGGATGGAAAAAATTAGAAAGAGGAAGTAACTTGAAGACAATCCAGGAATATGAGCCATCACATCATCCTCAAGGAGCTGACAAGAGTTAATCAAAGTTACTTTCTAACAATCAAGCCAGAAATATTTGCAGTTTTAACAAACATTTTCACAAGCCAAGGTTCAAAGCACATGATTAAATAGATCTACAAGATAAGGTTGATGAGGTGGCATCCAGCTGTCCTATCCAATCAGAAAATTTCAGATTCAAGCACAAGCAATCAAATCATACCAAGTGTCCTATTTTCTCATTGGTTGGAAGAATCGTTGTAATTTTCTTATTGGCCCATGAATTGGTGCTCTCATGTAATTGGTTGTAAATTTGGCAATCCTAATTAGGGTTTGTGGGGTTAAATTTCGGCCCTTGATCTTAAATCGATCTTGGCCATTCATTGTATTTGAGTAACTATAAAAGGTCAAGGCCTTCTCATTTGTAAGGGGTTAAAAAATAAGATTCACTAGATTAGAGAAGAAGCATTAGAGGGCTAGAAGTAGAAGTAGGCTAGCTAAGGGAGAAACTAGATCAAATTGTTGCTATAATGCTTTTGAAGTAATGGATAATTCATTGTTGGTTCTTCATGGTGAATTATTTAATATTGCTTTGAAGTGTTGCATGGTTTCTTAAATCTTTCTGTAATACCCCTCTCATAGTCAGATTTTCTATATGTTTTGGTTATTTTAAGATGTTGAATTATATGTTAGGATATCATTGATGCTTATGGTTTATTGACCCTGTTGGAGCTCAAAAATTCAATCTATGTTTTTGAGTCATTGTTCAAAAAGTTGTCGGAATCAGTGTCCTGAAAATCATTGTAAGATGCTTAGTTTGAAGTGCATGGAAAATAGGGCCTATTGTTTTTCATGATGAACCACTGGGGTAGGGTGTTCATTGCCTTTCATTTGACATATGTAGTGGGTTTAAACTTTTAATTTTCAGTTCTGGCATGTTTAGAGAATAGGCTTTTGGAGGTGTTTCTAGAATTTTGCATTTTGTGTTTGTCCAGAATTGTATAAAATAGCCCACTTCAGATGATTGTATCTTATGCCCAGTGATTGTTCATAGCATGCGGGTTGTTGCATCATACTGTAGGCATGAGAGTGAGTATTCATGCAAATTTTCAGCCCCCCATGTGCCCGTTTAGTCACTTTGCCAGAGCCATTTCATTTGCAGATTGTTAAAAATCTCTGAGTGTGCCTTGTTCAGTTTTCTGAATGGCCTACTTTGAGGTCTTCTAGTTCACGCCCTATTTTTGGTCAAGTATAATTAAATGTTGTTCCATATTGTAGACCTGAAAGTGTACTTGCCTGAAGATTTCCGTGTCTCTGCCAATCCATTTGACCACTTTCCCAGGCCAATTCCAAATCAGATTTATGCATATTTCATTGTTTTAATCCTGAATATTACTAACAGGCTGACTTTGACGTTTGATTGTGATCGGCCACTTGATCTTTCAGGCAAGTTGATTATGGATCCGTGTACCTTGTATGGGGGTGAATCAATACCCAAGTTGCCGGTTCATGAAAGTTTCAGTGGGTGAGTTTTTAAAGTCAGTTCCAGAGGTGACTTAGGTGATTTTGGCAATGCGGACAGAATTGGTTTTCAAGTGGCCATGTTTGACCACTAATAACTTTGGGCTCAAATCTTTCTAAGCGATCTCCTTCGGCGAGCATGCTAAGTTTTGAAGGTTAAGGTGTGTCTCTGTTGGCACATTCCCATGGGGCCATTTGATCAATTTTTTAGGCCAGTTTTGGAGGTCAATTAGTGGTTTTTGGTCAGTCTTGCAAAGGTGTAAAGGGTCAATGAACTAGAAAAGTATGGTAAAATCAGGAAGATTTCAAGGACGTCTAAGTGTCACATTAGCATGTTGTGGATTGAGTAGCCTGTCTTGGTGTAAAAGTGCTTGCCCATTTGATGCAAGTCCATATCCTAGTGTTTCTATTGATATGGTTGGTGAGAATGGTGGTGTCTAGATGAAATTGAAAACGCTTTCAGATTTGCTCATGTTATTGCCCGGCGCAAAAGTCCAAGGATTGTTGTCGAGTGTATGAACATAAGTTAACAATGGTGTGTGTGCCATTTGAAATTGGCCAACTGCATTTCTCATTTGGAGGGTGTGCATGTTAGCTAAACATTGGCAATGAAGACCAAAGGTTGTATGAGTCTCTGTTAGCAAGGTACAAGCCAGTGCGTATGCCAAATTCCTGCAATGCAAAGTAAAGATTATCAAAGTGGCTAGTATGTTTAAAAGAGCATTGTGTGAGGCTTCAATGTTTAACGCATTGAAATGCATGCCAGTCAAAAAATGAAGCAAAGGGCCAGCGTTAAAAGCCAAATGGCAGCGTGAGTCTCATGCCAGCATAAGCCAACATTAGCTTATGGGAGGCTACACACCACTTGAAGGGTAATGTTAGCAGCTCCACGTAAAACGTGTGGGAGGCCAAGTTTTGAAGAAGCATTCAATTAAAAAGAGAGACCAAGACCAATGGGCACGCACTTGAAAATGTGTGGAATAGTGCGTGTTTGACTGGAAAACAAATTGGAGAAGGCTGCCAAGAAATGGAAGTGTTGTGCATTTGGCAATATGATGAAATGCCAGCAAATGCATATGGCCAGCATAAAACGCAGCCAAGAATTAGGTGTGTAAACAATGGAGTATGCACCGATAAAAAACAAAGAAGAGAGACACTCCATTGAATGTCGTTTTAATGGAGGAGTTTGCGTGAGTAATGTCAGGGGAGCCTGTGCATATACAAAAGGGGCACGTGCCAAGTGAATGCAGGTTGTGTATTTAAATAAGAAATGAAACATTGCCAAAGGAGAGGTGTTGCATGAGGTTTGATTAAACAAAGGGGAGCCAACATAAATAGTGCATGGAGACTATGCGTTTGAGACTGGGGGACTCACGCATGGAGATTGGAGACCCAGCACATGGCAATACAAGTGCCAAGGCTCACGCATAAACCTCAGGTTGCGTGAGGTATGGAAGGGGACCGGTGTGTGATTGGGGCTGAGTCCTACGTTTTAATGCAAATGGAGGCACGTTGTGAGGACAAGGACCAGCACATGAAGCAAGATCACTTGCGTGAGTCCTTGCTTGCAAGTTTTGCGCAAAGACATGGATGCCAGCGCATGAAACAAGAGTGGAGGCCAGAGTGCGTTGAGGCTGCTAAAGGGCAGTAGGCGTAGAGTATAATGAAATTGGGGTTGCGTGAGTATGTATGCCATAACAATGCCAGCACATAATGAAACAATGCAAATACAAAATTTGGTGTGTAAAACCAAGCCAAATGCTTGCAGCTTGGGTGCGAGGCATTAGAAAGACCAGAGAATGGTGCACGCCAGAACAAAGAAAATGCAGGGAAGGTGCATGTGGGTTTATCCTACATGCGCCCTATTCGGGGCTTTTATAGTGTTTTTATACATGGCCGCTCACATAGAAGGTAAAGCATGTGGAGATGAGACTTATGTGTCTTCTCTGTCTTGTGGACCCGCCTTGGTGTGCGTACCAGCTGGGCACTATACCAAAATTTTAGTGCAATGTTTAAAAACCCTCCCAGATTGATCCCACATTCATCCCGAGTTGGGAATTTGAGGTGTTTAAATGAAACTCCACACGCATAAGAGATTAGATGAAAGAGCAGGAGGCTTTGCACGCGCGTGCATGGGGCCACCTCGAGAAGCGTGCCGGTGGGCCCGGAGACAAGATATTTTGCAGACGAGTGACGGCGATGACATGGACAGAGGGGACATGTGGCGCCCAATCACGCGTTCTCGGAATGAAATGGCGGTTAAGGCTAGCATTCGAAGAACTAGCGGGCGGTTAGTCGCCAGGTCGACAGATCCTGGCGGTTAAGCCCTAACCATTCAGTGATCACGCGAACAATAGTCGCACAATCTCCATAAGTTTTACAGTCAAGGCAAGACATTCAGAGATCATGAGATAGCCTCAGTCGCCCAATCTCCGAATCCCTAGCAGTTAGTGAAAATCATTCTAAGATTGCGAGAATGGTCTGGTTGCCCAATCGCCAGATTTAACCCATGGTTAGAATTTGATCTAGAGATTCGGAGATTAGTGTATTCGTTGGATCGCCAGGTAAACCCAGGGTTAAGCAATTCATCTGAAAATCTGGAGAACAAGTGCATTCGCTTAATCTCCCAATCAGGGGTCAAGGCTTGGGTTAAGTTTGAGCAACCAATCAAATCGCGACAAGTGGCACATCCTGGTGGCCTCTGTGGTAAAGATGCAGAAAAGATTTAAAAATGACATAGTTTGCACATTAGAGATGAATCCAAAAATTTAAATGATGGCCCTACTCACGGAATTAATGCCTGGAAGCTTAATTTTTATCAGAATATAGGCATGTAATATATTTTTGGAAATGGCAGGAGATAAGGAATCTAATGGCAATGATTGTTTTCAATTTCGGCTTAGTGGAAAAGAGCAGTTGGGGCTGGAATCTCGAAATCAAAATCAAGTTTGTTGGGAAATGATTGCAGGCATGTGAATCAATTTTGAAGATCAGTTGCAGATCAAGTGTAGAGGAAGATTGGAGATATTTTGGGGCTAAGTGGACAGCTGTGAGTTCTGTGTAACTGACCTCCTTTTCCTATATCTCTGGTTTTTCTCTTCATTGTAAAAGATGATGAAAATTTTACAGTAAGGAGAAGCTTTGACTCTATTGTTGAACTTCTTGGGAATGTTTGTCAAAATTGAAATGAAAAGACACAGTAAAATTCTACTGAAATACAATAGAATTCCCTTGCATATTTTGGTTGTCTTCTTATTTGAATTCTGTAGCTTTCGTGTACTGAATCTGTAAGGCAGTTTTTAGTGTACCATTTACAAGGTATATGTGATTTTAATCTCTAGTTCCTTTCAAGGAAAGGGTAAAATCTTAAGGTTAATCTCTGAGAGCTCAGGACTTTTGCAAGAATCTGATGATTGGATGTGTTTAAGAGAGGATGAATTGTAAGGCATTTCATCTGGGTTCTATTTGTGTTTTACTTAGAAGATTTTTGTAGAAGTATGTTTCTCTCTCTAACTCTCTGCCCTGGGATAAGGCACTGGTCTATCCTCAATTTGCAGGATTTCATCATCACGAAAACTTAAAAGATTATTTACTTTTATGTATGTTCGAAAGGGCTGAGAAGATTAGGTTTGTATCAAGGATACTAACTAATGTTGTAATACTTTGAAGAAATGGATCCGAATAGGTACACCCACCTGTAGCCAAGAGCTCAAAGTGAAGGACTTGGTCCTTGTTCATTAGTCTTTTCTTGTTTGAATCAGGAGTTTAAGAATCATAGAGTTCCAATTTAGCATTGAGCGCTTGTGTGTTGGATTCAGCAAGAAAAATCACTAACAGACCCCATACTTGCATGTGTATGGTTGGCATGTCTATTTTATATTTCTGTTTGACGTCCTGATGTGGTTGAGGGATGAAGTCGTAGTTACTTGTTTGCAAGATCCACATGATTAGTTGAACTCCACCATTATTTGTTTATATTTATGCATATATGTACATGCTCGTCTTTTATGCAAGTTTGCAGGTACCGAATATAGACTTCCCTGAACTGCCAGGATGAGCATGCCCTATCACAATATCTCAATGGTAAGAGAGGGGAGATAACATACAAATCCAAATCCCAACCCAAACCCGTGATTGTCCTAAAAATAATGGACAAGTGTCTGTTTCTACCCATCTGAATTCATCAAGGTGACGTGAATTTGTGAGCCCTTCCTTGGTGTTTGTTTGTTGTTTAAGTTAGTTGATTTTCGTGTTTTGTGAGTCAAGTGAATTTGCTTGTATGGATTATTTGATTTAAATAATTAAATTAAGATTAATTGTGAGATTAGAATGATTATATTTTATAAATATGGAAATATTAGATATAGAGAATATTTAATTATTAAGGTTAATTAAATACCTTTGTTACTTAAAACATTGAATTAAAAGTTTAAATTTGGAATAAAAAGGTTTAATTAATTATTAAATCCAAATATGAAATTAAAGGCATAGTTGATTTATTTAATATTTAATTTATCAATTTGCATAGTTAATTATGTGCTAAAGTATTTATTGATTAATTAAGTATTTTTCTGCAATTTAAGTTGCACATTTAATTTAAGTGAAAATTGAATTAGAATTTAAAGCTAAAAGTTGAGTTAGAAATTATAATTAAAAGTGCATTATTTTATTATTAAGTTATTTTAATGATGCAAAATGAATTGATGAAAACTAGGTGGAGAGAGTTGAGTTCTGTTTTTTAGGGTTTGCATGTTTTAAAAACCCTAGCAGGAATAGGTCTTCTTTATGCAAAATGAATTGATGAAAACTAGGTGGAGAGAGTTGAGTTCTGTTTTTTAGGGTTTGCATGTTTTAGAAACCCTAGCAGGAATAGGTCTTCTTTATGAGGGGTTTCTAGGTATAATTTTCAATTATGTCTATCAGGTTTTGGAGGAGCTCTCTTGGATGAATTTGGAAGATTCTTGAAAAGCTTGGATTTTGTATGCGTTGTTAGAGATTGTTAGAAAGCTTAGATTTTGAAGGGTGAATTAGATTTTTCTTAGTTTTGAATTTTCAGGCATTATTTGAGGTAGGGTTTAAAACCTTTTTTTGTAAAATTCTTTCCTTTGAAAAGATTGTTTGCTTCGTGTGTAAAATTGTTTATGTGAATGAATTGGAATTGAGTTTTTGTTTAAATCAGGGTTGGTTTTGTGAAATTTTAGATTAGTTTGATATTAAATTAGATCTGGTATTCTGTTTGGATGGTTTGAAAACCTAGGAAGAAATTTTAGAAATTTGTGAGTTTTTTTTCATTTAGGGTATTTACCCAGAAAGGATAGAAAATTTGTCTTAATGTTTTGCATAGAAAATTAAATTTAAAATTGCATGTGAAATCATATTCAAAAGATATTAGTTTTGCCTGAAACCCTAGTTTTCTATTAAAGAAATCAATTGAGAAAATGTGTTTAAACAAAAAAGGGTTTTGTTATTTGAATTTATTATTATTATTATTTATTAATTTTTGGATTTAAAAAAAAAATTTTAAAAAAAATTTTAAAAATTATTATTATTATTATTTATTAATTTTCGGATTTAAAATTATTTTTAAAAAAAGTTAATAAATAAATATTAATTGATTTTTTTACATACGGGTTTTAATATTAATGATTTCATTTATATATTTATATTTAGAAAATTAATAACATTATTTTATTATTAAATACATGGTATTTTGATATGCATGGAGATTTTAGTTAAATACTTATTTAAAAAGTATATATGCATGAGATTTTATTTTAAATAAATAGTTATGTATGAGACATTTATATGAACGTTTTTGTAGTCAAATGGACTTTAGTCAACAAAATGATTGTTTTAGTCAACTGAAATTTATAATTATATATGTTTACTTGTATGATTATACAAACATGCAAATATAGTCGAACTAATTATGTTTTAAAATTAATTGGATTTCTTTAAAGGAATCGTGTTCTCTTGTAAGTGTTTGAAGTTTTGATTTGAAGGATTTTTGTTGGACCTTGTTATATCCTTATTGATTATTGGGTGTTTTAAGTTGACTTGGGAGTTAGTTGACCAGAGGCTTGGGGGTTGTTTTCTATGGTTGTATATGTATTCTTATGTTATGAATTACATATGTTATATTATTTTGATCATTTCTACCCAACCTTGTTGAGAACTAAGCTCATATTATGTGGACTCTTTGAGAGAGTGGTTATGACATTTTGGTTTGAGGACCAGCGTGTGTCCCTAATATCTTTTGTGGACTGGAATTTAATCAATATACTTTTATGAGACTTTTTTATTATTGGTGACTTGTGAGCTTAGGGGAGGTTAAATAGGTGCATCTTAGGGGAGTGGCTTACAATAGGGGTCCGGGACCCAAAGTGGTCAGAACCAGGATAACCTATCGTAAGTTTGTTAATAAGTGATAACACAGTAATTAAAATTTGGAGAGTTCGTTAAAAAGATAATTTAGAGATTATGCCTTGCCTATGCCTTGAGCGCTTGTTTAGGCTAAGGATGAGAATGGGATGATACCTAGAAAGTAGTTATGATTAGAATTCATCATGTTCTTGAGAGGGTATTCTAGTTCCGCATGGGTCATATTGAGGGTCTGGGGCCCAGAGTGGCCAGTCCAGGGTAACTCAATGCTTGAGGGTCCGAGGTCCAGTGTGACCAGTCCAAGGTAACTCAAGTAGATAGCCATGTGATGCCACTCCCATAGTATGTAGCCTAAGTCTCCTCCACAATTTTTTGCATTTGCCTCTGGTGGTGTGTCTTTGTTATTTCAGTATTACCTGGTGGTCTATTTCAGTATTATTTGGTGATATGTACTTGTTCGATATTCTGGTATTTGGTGATTTGGTACATGTTGACTTTTTTATATTTATTATCTTTTATATATCTTTAGTTGGTGGTACCCTTTGAATTAGAAAGCCTTCAGGACCGTTGCTTAGTTGTTTTGATTGAGTTTGTTATCCGATTGGGGTTTGTTGTTATCTCCTCAACACGGTGGGAGTGGACCTTTGGTTCCACGAGGTCGGGTGATAGTGTTTTCTTTTACCATTTGAGATTCTGACATTCCTGTAGTAGTGGTGGAGGATGCTTGTTGTTGTTACCTTCTCCTTGTTCTTCATTGGAGGCTTGTTCAAACCTATCTTTTGATGTTGTAATTATGTCTTGTATCAGTGCTTTAGAGTTGCAAATATTGTACTATATTTTGTATTTGGTTATTGCGACATATCCTGCGACTTGCAGAGGATGTTGTTTCATTGTATTTATACCTTAGGGTATTGGATGTACTTGTTAATCATTTATACATGAGATAATTGTAATTATTCTTAATGTAAAATATTTAATTAATAATACATAATTCTACGTCATGGGACCCTCGAGGATTGTTAACTGTATTTGAGTTGTACTTGTGCACTTGTTCATATCTTATGATTGTATTGCTTCTGCATTATTATCATCATTGTTTGTAAACACTTAAGAAAAAAATTATTCTGTAACTTAGTGACATGTTTAGAATAAATTCTCCTGGGTTCCTGGCGGGACATTACACATTCACTTGGAGTAGATTTCTTTTCATGTTGAAGTAGTTTAGATGAATGGAAGTAATTGTGGATGTTTGCTTGATTGACTCGACAAATCCAGGGCACTAGCCTCTTGCTGATTGTAAGTGTGCCTTGTGTGGTAAGTCAATGATTGAAAGCACTTAACTTCAATTGATATTCACTCTTTAGTTTGCATCCATTTGATGGGATTAGAGAGGGGGGTATTGATTTAAAAACCATTTGAGTGTTCCTTAGAAGCTTGCACTAGGTGGGTGGAGTCGCTGATTAAGTTGCATCTAGTAGAGTCCAAGTTATCCATGATTCCTTGCATTCATAGTTAGGATTAGACGTAGTTGAAGTTAGCAAATTCAAGTTTAAGTTGAAGTGGAAATTGGAAAACAAAAATTATATTTTCATTGCACATTGTGAAGTCAAAACTTTAGAAGTGCAATTAGTTGATATTCATTGAATGAATAGCGTAAGTCCCCTTAGTGATTACCAGCAAATCACATTATTTCACTAAGCAAGTATCCACAATATAAGGAACCTTGAAGTCATTTCATGATCTTACTTTGCAAGCTTAGCATGAGAGATGACCATATATCAAGAGAGGATTGAATGTTTTGTGTTTCACTCCGAAACATTAATAATTTGATTCTGCATGTTGTAGTGGAACAAAACTCACATCAACACCTTTGAAGTCCTTCACCTTGAAACCTCCTCATTGTCATGACTTCGAACTCGCACTTGAACTTGAAATTTTGATGTCTTCATGATGCCCTGACTTTGATCTTACATTTGTAGGAGTTATATAGCTAGATCGATCCAATTGAACTTGGATTTCTGAAGGAAATTCGAGTTTGTAATGGCTTCTTCTATCTTTGATTTGTAGAATTGATCACAATGTTGTACTTGTTCTTCAAATTCCATTTTGATCATCTTGTACTTGAGCTTGGACTTGCATTCAAATATTGACTTGATCTTCTAGATGTGGATGTTGGACTTCTTTATGGTTGATCTTAAAATCTTGTTGCCTTTGTCTTGCTTGAAAATTCGCCATAGCCCTTCCACGCTCTTGAGCATCTCCAACTCAAACTTCAAACTCGAACCTTGTCTTCTATTCTCAACCTTATTTTACCTTGCAAAACAACAGCATTTTGTCAAATATTTGCATTTCACATTTTATTTCAAATCAAAAGAGGTTAGTATTTAAAAAATCAGAGCCTTCAATGAAGATATTCAATGAATTCAAAATGCAAGACTTCTATCTGATTTCACCTAAATGAATAAAGATTTCAAACTTAGATGATTCCATCATAATCCCAATCTTCATTCAATCTCATGTCTTAAGAAAAGTACATACACAGCCCTCAACCATTTCATAATTATCATGACAAATCAAATCCACCTTGCTGCTTATGATAAAATTCTGAGTTTAAAACTCAGATCTGAAAGTGGTTTGAACTTTATAGGGCTTGATTTCTTTGTTAGATCTGAACTTTATGCCTCCAACTTGCCCAGATTTGGAAGTATTTTAATTTAACCCTCAAATGCTTATGATGTTTTCTCAAAGTTCAAACTGCTAATCAAGTTTCTTGGTGTTTCATAGGTTCGAACTGCTTGGGGAAATTCAATCTGCACTGCTCTAGAAGTTTGATCTGCTTGGAGAAATTGATTTTCAGTTGGGTATTGAAGTGACTTCAACACCCAACTTTTATAAGTGTTGGTACCAAGGGGTGCATCTTTTCTTATAGGCCAAGGCCAACCTAGCCATTTTCAAACAAATAAAATTTTAAATTCGCACCTCTTCATTACAACAATCAGGCAGACTTGTCTTAATTAGACAATGCTCAACATTAATTAATGGTTGGCTTTCAATTAAGGCTCAAATTCAACAAGGCTGACCTATACTTAATTTTTTTCAATCGTAATTTAGAAGCCCCTACGTCAAAATCAGAACTTAATTTTTTCAATCAAAATTTGGAAGCCCCTGTATCAAAATCGGAAATCAATAGGTGTTTGGGCAAAGACATAATGGTATTTTCGGAACTCAAGGCCCCATTGGCCGAACTACATGCCCAGATTTCGGAATTTTGATGTGCATTGGGCGAAATCATCATGTCAAAATTGAGATTTTGAGTTAAGTTGGGTGAAATCTCTTGAAGGCAAAAGTGGAAATGACATGATAGATCGGCAAAGACAATAGGATTTTCAGAAATCCATGCTTAGTTGGGCGAACTTCATGATGCACTTTCGGAAATACACCCCTAGTTGGGAGAAATACCACAATCTATTTTGGAATTGACATAGTGATTGGGAAAGTGCATGCTAGTTGAAGCGGAAATCTGCCCTTAGTTGGGCGAAATGCAAGTGCTTTTTCAGAAATTTCTATGGGATTGGGCAAAAACATGTGAAGTTCTTTCGGAGTTTCAAGGGGAGTTGGGCCAAGTACATTGCATTTTCAGAAATTTCCTTATGATTTGGCAAAAACCACTTTATACTTTTCGGAAATTTCATGTGTATTGGGCAAAGACATGATCACTTTCAGAAATCGGATGAGGATTGGGCTGAAAGCATTGCATTTTTCAGGTCATCGATTCATTAGGATTTTCAGAATTCATCCCATCATTGGGCGAAACCAATGTATTTTTCCTTGTACTTGCCTTGCTTAAACTTGATTTTGTCAATTGAATTCAGATCGGTTTGAATTTGACATCTTGATTTCAAACTTCCATGTTTCTCCCTTATTCACTTGAAGACAAACTTCACCCACCCCTTGATTGTTCACACCAATTTGATTGAAAATTCATTGCTCTTGATAACGATTGGTTTGATGTTGAATTTGTCAAGCCCTCTCGTGCTTTGACCCAATTTACCACTTTCCATATGTTTCATGAGTTGCCCATTGACTATTTGATCGTGATAAACTTGACTTCATATCCTCTTTTCCAAGACTTGGACTCCTGAATTGTTGCCAATCTACCCCTAAACTAACACCTACTAACATCAAAGGCGAAAAGAGGGGGTCCCCATTCGCAAAGGGGTGATAGTGTGAAAACCTCACAACACCTTCTTTATGGACTTTTCAAATAAATGTTTTAACTGTTTCACTGGAAATGTGATGTTAATATTGAAATATATTTATTTCATATATTATTGAATATTGATGCATTAGAATGAATAATGTAATATATTGATGGAAATTAAGTATACTGACGAACATGGATAAATGTCAGCGAACCTAGATGTTTTATGCTAGCAACAAATGTTTAGTATATTATCAAATTGGGATGGAATTTATAACTGAATAGCTCATGCATCAGTAGATGCAGGAAAATGGTCACCCTTGAAGAAGGGAGAGAGTATCATCAGGAATAGAGGATGCAAGCGCATGGAAAAGCTCGAAATTGCCATCTAAGTTGGAACCTATAGATAAGTATCTTGGTTATAGGGTCAGGTTTGGTCATTAGTCATCTACTATGAGAGGGGAGGGGGGGTAGGAGGTCCTTTTCTTGTTCGTTGATTAACTAAAATGAATTAATCTTCTTCGATAAGAATTTCGTACATATATTATAAATGAAAGGAATTAATACTAAGCATCTCCTTAATCGATTTAAAATGGAACCTCATGATTATCTCATTATATATATAGATATGAGTAATGACCATTTCTTCTTAATAATAAAAATCATGATTTCAATTTAAATTCATATTAATCAGATTTTGTGGAGCAATTCAATGCTATACCTTGTGTTATGAGAAATATTTATATTGTGGAAGATGAGTAACCGTGTATTCATGCATTCAACAAATAACAAGTATAAGCCTAAATAGGCTAACAAATTATAACAACCCAAAAACAAACAATAACAAACTATCTACGTGGGATGAATGATGGAATACCCAACATTCCCCCCTTATTACATCATTGTTTTAAATTACTAATAAGAGAACCCTGAAATGTTTCAAACTTCACATGGACAAGAGGCTTTGTGAAGATATCAGCACGTTGTTCATGAGTTGAGCAAAATTGAAGTTGGATGTTGTTTTGTTGAACATGTTCTCGTATGAAGTGACAAGCGACTACAATATGCTTAGTCTATTCATGAAACACTGGATTACGAACAAGCTTGAGAACACTTTGATTGTCACAATAGAGGACTATAGGCTGATTTTGTGGTACCCCCAATCCTTCTAATATGCGACGCAACCAAACTGCTTCACACACTACTGCACTTGCTGCACGATATTCTGCCTCTGTTGAGGAACGAGCAACTGTGGCTTGCTTCTTACTTCCCCAAGCAATAGGTCCTGAACCTAGGAAGAAGACAAAACCAGAGGTGGATTTCCTCTCATCAACTGAACCTGCATATTCTGCACTAGTATACCCTATCAAGAAGAATTGATCACTCCTTTGATATTCCAAACCATGATTCATTGTACCTTGGATATACCTTAGTACCCATTTCGCTGCTTTCCGATGACACATTTTTGGATATTGCATGAATCTTGATAGATAATTAACATCAAAACTAATATCTGGTTTGGTGTAAGTCAAGTAAATCAAACCTCCATCTGTCGTTAGAGAGTTGCATTCACGTAAGGAGATGTATTAGTGGTAGATAATTGGGGACCTGATTCCATAGGAGTAGACATAGGTTTGAAATCCATCATTCAAAACTTCTCGAGCAATGTCTTGGCATATTTTCTTGTGATACAAAGATATGTGTTTTGTTTGCCATACCTCTAAGCCTAGACAATAGTGCAATAGCCCGGGATCTATCATATCAAAAGCTTTCTTGAGATCATTTTTCGTTGTTTCAACCATTTCTTCTGAATTGTCTGTGACAACCAAGCCATCAACATATACATTAATGATCACAATATGCCCCCCCCTAATCCTTGAGGTAGAGATTGGGATCATATGGATGTCTAGTGAAACCATGTTGTAGAGGATGTTCATCAATTTTTATATACCAGGCTCTAGGAGCCTATTTGAGACCATATAAGGACTAGACAAGTTTGCATAACGTTTTTGCTTTTGTAGGTGCAACATATCCCTCTGGTTGGGTCATATAGACCTCTTCCTTAAGGTCTCCATTTAGAAATGCACTTTTTACATCCATTTGGTATAGTTTCCAACCAAATTGGGCAGCTAAAGCAAATATCATTCAAATGGTCTTAATTTTAGCAGTGGGAGCAAATGTTTCCTCATAGTTTATTCCTTCTTTTTGGGCATAACCCTTGGCTACAAGTCTAGCTTTATGCTTATCTATACTACTTTCTACTTTATACTTAGTCTTAAATATCCATTTACAACCAATTGCTTTCTTACCAGGTGGTAGATCAACAAGCTCCCAAGTGTTGTTTTTCATCAGAGATTGATATTTTGCATCCATAGCCTCTTTCCAAGGCTTTGACTCTAGTGCTTCCTGAACAGTAGATGGCTCAAAATTATCAACAACAGAAGTCATCAAGGCAAAATTTACCTCATTGCGAGTCATGTTGCGAGTCCTTGGACCTAAAGTGGAAGTGTATGGAACTCCATCCAATTTTGCATCTCGGATGGTACTAGTATACCACTTTGGTAATGGTTTTGTGACATTGGTGGGTGTCAATTGACCACCAGCATTCTCATCATTTTTCCCATCCATGTTGAATATAGGAGCATTGTTTGTAGCAGATGATAATGTAGGAGGAGAACTTGGCTCACTCTTGTCATCAAAAAATACATCTCTACTAATTTATATTGCAGTCACTTGACGTTGAATTCCATGGTCCTTCAGGTACGTGGAGAATTTTGTGTTGGTGTATTCCCCCCTCGATCTGAGCGGAGGACACAAATGCAATGATTTGTATCTTTCTCCACAAGAGTACAAAACTCTTTGAAGTAGGAGAAAGCCTCATCTTTATTATGCAAACAATATACCCACATTTTGCGAGTGACCATCAAGAAATTATTGCAAGTACCTATATCCTTTATTGCTAGGCGTCACAGGGCCACATGGATCGGTATGCACTAGCTGTAAAGGTTGGCTAGCACAATGCTCACTAGGATAAAAGGGTGCTCTATGTTGTTTTCCAACAAGATAGCTAGAACAAACAACACTTGACATCTCAAGTGATGGAAGCCCTTTGACCATGTGTTGTTGACTAGGTTTTAGCAAGTAACTATTGCTCAAATGACCAAATCTACGATGCCAAAGCATATCAAGATCAATGTCCTTAGTCACTAAGGCTTGACGATTAGAAATTGTATCAAACCTAAACACTACCAATCTCAGTAGCACTAGCAACATTTTTTGCATTTTTTGACTTATCTTTGATAAAACAAACCTTTTTATCCTGATTTGTATCAAATTCAATTCTAATATTATGATCAAGAAATTGATTAACAGAAAGAAGATTTTTGGTAAGTCCTGGCACATACAAGACATTAGTAAGCCTGCAACTGTGTTCCAAACCTCAAAAAGATGTCACCAAGACCTATGATGTCGTAGGTGGTATCATCTCCAAGAGTAACTATATTGTGATGAGGTTTCAATGTGTGAAACCACTTCTTCTATCCAGTAATGTGCTTGGTAGCACTTGAGTCCACATACCATATAGAGGTAGATTGCGAACCATCTTCTAAAGTGTGGGCTGAAAGCATGTATTCCTCATCTGGAGAATCTCCTACTTCAACAATATCGCTTTGTTGTTTTTGCTTATCCTTCTATTGCTAGCGGGATTTGTCACTTTGAAATGGCTTCTTTGGAGGTGGTTTATTAGATGATCCTTTGTTGAAGGAGTTGTACCAACAATGTTTCACATCATGTCCAACTCTGTCGCAGATTGGACACTTCTTCTGTGGTCTGGATGAATTACCAAATTTAGGAGGTCCATTGAACTGCTTTATAGGCTTTTTGCCTTTATGACGTGTAGTCATGGCATGATCCTCCTCATCATGATCCTGGTTGTAGAGACTTCTTTTGGAAGAAGATTTACAAGCTTCTCAAATGTGGGTGTAGCATCTATGACATTCAAAGTTGTCACAAATACCTTGTATCTAGAGGGTAGTGCCCATAGAACAATAGACAATGATAATGCATCATCAATTGTTTCTCCAAATGCTTGTAGGGAAGCCCTCAACTCAACAATCCTTTTGAGAAAGGATTCCAACTGTGCTCCACTCTTTATCTTCAAGCTGAGTAGTTGACTCTGTAAATTTAGGATCTGATTTTGATTCTTTGCCTCATACACCGTCTTAAGCTTGTCTCGTGCATCTTTCATTGTGGATGAGTCGCGATAAAGAGCTGAACTTCATTAGACACACTGAACAGAATTATCAATTTGGCCTTTCTATCGGCTTGATCCAATTTTGTTTGTTCATCAACATCTGTTTGGCAATGTGTTTTGGTACCATTGACCACATCCCAAACTTCCTCAAACTCGAGTTGAGTCTTGAGCTTGGTTTTCCACAGAATAATTATTTTTGAGCAATAGCTGAGAAACAGGAATTTTGGAGAGCTTCCTGCCATTTTGTTAGAGATGAAAGAAAAATAACACCTATTTGAAAATTACACAAATTGGTTTAAAGTGGAGGCTTACAATTTTTATTTTTATTTTATTTTTCTTTCCTCGATGAAATATTATACTTGATGGACTCCTATTGTGTCCATGAGCATTTAGACCCTATATATATAGCTGAGTTAAAAAAAACACCCCTGAGCATCATAACCATTAATTTTTTAAAAAAATTATAATTAATTTTATATAAAAATAACTTCCCTATAATTAGGCAAATGTTTATTTGAAAAATAAATCGATAAATATTTGAGAACGATAATATAATTAAATATGAATTTGCAAGAATCTCTTATCTGACTCTCTTCGCTATTGTGAAAAAAGAAAAGGACCCCTTTGAGCATAATTGAACATGCTGTCATTGTGGATGATTACGACATCCGACGCATTTGAGAGGTGAGGCGCTCTTCTTAGAGGACGAAAGTTCTCTTCCAAGCTCTCACACAGCACAACCTCTAAATATTGCCGCAATTTGGAGTCTGGAAATTTGTCTTGAGCTCACCCTAATTGGAATAGTACCATCTGTGTCTCCAGCCGAACTAGACGCCAACATGGATATGAAGTATATAAAAAAAAAACCTCCAAACTAGAAATGCGTAGCCAATTGAGGCAAGTCACTACTCATGAAAAGATGCTTCTATTCAAAATGCCAATATACTGCTTGATGGCACGAATCAGTCAAATGGAAATAGAGAGAACAATCCCCAATATAAGCCTCGCAAGAACGATGGCCAATTAATAAATGCAATGTAGGCAAAATAGACTTGGCGGTGAAAACCGGTCAAAGCAATAGATACTCAAACCTAAGGGAAAATGCTCTAATCCTCCACGAAAAGGTGTGTGCAAAATAAATCGAAAGACTCAATTTTACTAGAGACAATGAAGGGAATAGAATAGGCATCCTTAACTCCTATCCAAGTGCCTGAATCGGAGGCATATCCTACTCACATAATAGGAATAGACAATCATAGTGTGAGGTGTTAGGCATGCAATATGCATCGACTTCCAGCAGAACAAACATTGTTGCTACATTCGTGAGTTGTGGCTACTAGAGACTATGTCATCATTGGCACTTCAATCCCGATTCAAATGGCTTAGCCTAGAATGACGCCTCATAGAGATCTCCAATACAAAATGAAAATCTATGCCCCGATATCCTCAGCTCTGATGATATAACACAACCAAATAATAAATGAGGATGGAGATAGCGAAGATCATCTTGATCCTCCAGCAAATGAGTTTAACCAATTCATCGCCACTCCTCTCAGGTTGAATCCATCATATCACTAAAGAGCAAGCTCAAGAAACGAATGAGGCTCTAATACCAAATCAGATTTTGTGGACCAATCCAATGCTATATCTTGTATAATGAGAAATATTTATACATGTGGAAGATGAGTAACCATGTATTCACAGATTCAACAAATAAGTATATGCCTAAATAGGCCAACAAATTATAACAACCCAAAAACAAACAATAACAAACTATCTACATGGGATGAATGATGGAATGCCCAACAATATGTAAATACATAGTTTGCCAACTCGGACTCAAGAGTACTCGGCAAGCCCAAAAATTTTGATTCAGCAAAAACTCAACAAAAACTCGGTGAAAAATCGACAAGTTAGAGAGTACTAAAAATTAAAAATTCTTGAAGAACGTATTTTTATGCAAAATTCAATTACAAAATGTTTTTAAAATTAAAAATTCACATCTCAAAAGAGAAAATGTGTGGCTTTATAACAAACAAAAAACATGTGAAACCAGCATTTTACTCACATTGGCGATTTATGTATGTTTTTCTTGTGCCTATAAACGCGCGAGAGTTAAACTTGTAAAAACTCGCAGAGCAAAAGAAATATAGTCGACAACTCGAAGAGTACTCATAGAGTTTGCAAACTATATGTATATGTATATGTATATGTATATGTATATGTATATGTATATGTATATGTATGTGCATGTGCATGTGTATATTGTTGATGTGAGTTTTGTGACCACTCCAATATGCAGGATGAAACACTTAGTATTCCAAGATGAAATAGCAAATATATGATCCTCTCTTGAACAAGGAAGCTTAGATGCTAAACATGTGACAATGTGTGATCAACTAAAGTCTAAGACAACCCCAAGGTTCCTTCTAATGTGTGATGAGGTGATGGTGTGAACATTTCAAGGATAAAACAAGATTAGAATTTAGAATATTTGATCAATCCCCCTTTCACCTATCAAATAAAAAGGAAGTGTACTCAAAATAGATGAAACCACAAATTGAGTTAAGAACCTTCGTTCTAATTACCTACATGTGCACAAGTGTGTTCATTCCCATTCGACAAGACCACTAGAAACTTCCTAAGATCCATTGCAATTAGCTATGTAAGTAATCCATACTTCAAAATCATCCTGGATAGAGCCTCGCTGCCAATCAAGCGTCCATAGCCCCAATGAGGTTATCGTTGTGATTCCCACGAACATTGCTCTACTGCCAGCCAAGCATCCATAGCCCCAGTAGAGATATTCGCAAGTTCCCATAGCCAAATATTCATGATATTTCTTTTAACTCCATTTTTTTCTTTTCTTTTCTCTTTTGATACCACTTTTTCTTTTTACATTCTTCAAATATTCTGTCAATTCCACTTGCCTCACAAGCAATGAAGCTCACATGGGTTTGAGAATTACAGTGGCGCTAAAGCAAGAGTAAAGTTTATTCACTAGCTGCAATTTCTCCAATGAAACCTCAATGACTCAGAGCAATTGATTAAATGTGTAAGATATAGTAATTGAAAGACTTAGGTATTCAAAGCACAACAGGTGACTCCCTTCCGAATTGAGAACAAATCCTAGTCAAATAATGAAGCTAGTAAGAATAATCTCCAATTCAAAAGAACTTCTCAAGGAGATATCCACGAAATAAACTAAACCTACCTAACAGGAGTATACCAACGTGCGCCTTGTGAACACATCACCTTTCTCACAAATGAGATACCTCCAAACTACTCCTAGAAAGCAAGGAAACTAAACTAAAGCAAACTAAACCACTAGAATCAAAGGTTTCGAGGCAAACCTAAGACAACTAAGACTAACAACTAAACCCACTAAACTAGTTGAGTCAAATGAATCAAGGCGGATTGACCATCTAGCTCCTAAAAACAACTAAACTAAACCAACAGAAAGGAAACCTACCCAAACTATGTACAAAGACCCAAACTATGTACAAAGGGACTCTGAAGGGAGACCTACAATTGGAAATAATGCATGAGGAATTGCCCACTGATGGGCAATGAGACATCCTCTAAGGCTTTCAATTCAAATGCACTGTCTCCCAAAATGATAGAGGCTCCTTGTGAACTCTTCCGTTTGTCGAATTTCTCATTTTCACATTCCCTCTCATGTATCTTGTCATGTTCACTCTCTTTCTCACATGTCTCATCCCAACGTTTCTCTATCTCTCAATGTTTTGCAAAGTCACTCAATGGTCATGTCATGTCCACGCTCCAAATATCACAAATGGTTCCTAAGGCATTTTGGGCTTGAGTTTTATCTATCCAAAGAGTGAATTTGAGTCTTTTGTACCAATCTTTTGGAATCTTGTTTAACAATTCTATTATAAGTCCCACCAAATTCAGAGTTATACCACATTCATATGCCCAATTTGAAAATTTGAGAGAAAGAATAGGATCAACATCATACAACAACACATAGGATATTCAAACCTAGAGATAACACTTTCTTTCAAAAGCATGGTTAGAAGGTACCTGTGTTGCACAAAGGCAAGTGGATTGATCATACCAGTATAATTTTGTTCCTTATTCACAAAAGATCTCACCTCGTTCACCAATCGGAGTGGGAAAGCAAAGTCCCCTTGATAAGTAGCTTGACTAGCAACCCACATCGAGCGTTGTGTCGACAATGATTCCTTCACTTCTTAAAGCATTCTCACATCCTTGAATACATCTTCCTTTTCCCCAAACGGATCAACTATCTCCTTCAAGGCATTTCTCAATTTATCTTCTATCTCGACATACATAACTTCATAGTTGCTTTCTTCTTTTAGAGGCCCATCATCTTGTAATGTATATGCTTGGTCATCTTCCTATGTCATAAGAATTTGATTAAAATCACCACATACTTCCCGTAAAACTAGATCTTGCTTTGGTTCAACTTCATCATCTTCACTCTTTTCCTCTTTTATTATGTCTTCCTTGGCATCATACATGTTGTTTTTGAGTGCCTTAAAATCCTTGAATCCTAATGTTTTAGGAACTTTCTTTTTCACTTCCAATTTCTTGCACTAGTTGGGCAACAAATTTTGAACTAATGCATGATCTCCCAATCCAATTCCCTATCTTAATACTTTGAGGGCAAAATTCTTGAAGTCTTCAAATATAGTCTTCTTTTCTCTAGATGATGAATAATGCAACATCAAGACCTCTTCTGCCTTTATCCAATAAAGACAAAGATCAGCCTCAACAAACAAGACTGCGTTATTTTCTCCATACTCAATTATCATGAACTTCAACCTTGGTGTACTATCTACATTGATTTGATTTGGAAGTCCTCTCCAAGGCAACCATGTGTGTGAAAAGTTTGTAGCCATGTATCCATTCAATCTTCTAGACCAATTCCTTCCCAAAAGCATGTTGTATCCATCCAAAATGTCTACAATTGAAATATCAATGAATTGTTCAATTCTCGGATCAGCTGCTAACTGCATCTGGATATTGTTCAACTCTCCAATTACTAGGACCTCAATCTTGTCTAGTTGTGTAACTTTCTTGTTTGTGCTATTGGGGTCAAGCCTAATCTTCTGCATATGTTTGATGGCATGACATTACTTGTTGCTCCCGATTCTACCAAACAATTGTGTAAAAGTTTACCAAATATTCTCAAAGATAGAAAAAATGGGGTTGGCTCATCCTTTCCTTAGTGTAGGACAATTGTATCTTCTTTGTGATTGTGCAATGTTACTTCTTTCATCTTGTCAAGACGTTTTGTAACTATTGAACTTCCACTCTCTAGACCATTTTGATTTCATACAAGCTCTTCATTCCTTGTTACATCTTGAGTTGTAGTCACATTTTCACTTCATGTATTTTCACTCCCTATTGCTTTTTGAATTACACTTGGTGAAATTTGAACATAAAGTGGATGTGAGGTGTCTCGAGTATTGTTATGCGTCTTTTAGCCAGTATATTGCACACTTTGAGCAATGTTTGTGTTTTGAATTACATTATATGTTCTTTGAGCAGTACTTGATGTATTTGTTAAATATGTTAGCGTCAATAAGATAAATATATAAATGAGTATATATGAATATATATTAATATGTATATAACAATGATATCTATCATTATATATACATTAATATATATCCATATACATATTTTAATGATAAATATTCTCATCTTATAACTATCGATTATCATGAGTAATGAATTAAAGATCATCGATTATCATTAGTGATAGATCAATAACCATCGATTGTCATTAATGATAAATCGATAACCATCAATTATCATTAATGATAAATCGATAATCATCGATTTATATATGACTGTCGACTTACAATGAATACCGATTAGTATCGGTTTAAATATCAAAACTGTTATGTTATCACCGATAGTATTATCGGCTTATGTGATATCGATTCAATATCGATTTGTAGTAACAAGGACTTGTTTGTTATGAAGAGTCATGTCAATGATAAGACGTGACTCATTAATGAGTCACGGCTTATCATTTACGTGACTCATAACATTTGCTTATACATATATGCAAAATGATCATTGGCTGAAACATATTGAAATTGAACATAGTGTATTCAGCAATCTGCATACAAAAGAATTTAATTAGAAGGTTGTATATACACAATATATTCATAAAGAAATAAAAGGGATACAAAAGCTATAATTATCATTTGAATAGAAGTTTGAATTGCATTTACAGTATTCTATGTGGTACTTGATGCATTTTGAGTAACATTTCCATCCAAATCATCAAGGAGATTTCTCCTAATCTCTAGCACTTTCAGTAGCTCAAGTAGTGGTATGCTCAACTTCACTCTCTTTACTTCTTCAGTCATACATTGACTTAAACTTTTCAATCCATCGTCAAGAAGAGCAGTCTTCGTGCTTTGTCTGCATTCTGGTGAGTCCTTGGGATGATTTTGAGTATTGTCTGTATTTGGGTGTGTAGATGTATTGAAATCATTTTGAGGATTTGACGAAGTCAATGGATCATTGGGTCTATTATTCCTCTAATATACTTTCAGTCCTAGATTTCCTTGTGACCATTAGAAAGCATGTACTTTTCTTGTTCCTTGTACCAAAACATTGTTGTTCAACGGAGGGAAGACATAACCTTGTTCTACACTTGATTCATTCCTTGAGGCTAGTGGAAACTTAAAGGCTGGCATCTCCACTAGACCATTTGCCAACGTTGGTGGGAACCTTCCATTTTGTTCTTCATAAATGTCAAATAGTGGTGAAAATGAGAACTCCTTGTAGTTCAAAACTTGATTGTGCCTAACAGTGGGCACAATTTCATACCTAATTACAGCAAGAGTCTCTTGATTCTATATTCATCTTCTCTTGAAAGATGTCAACTGCTACTTGGAATTGATGACATTGCAATTCTAAACTTGAGTTGTGTTGTGCAATCTATACCAATTTGGCAATGTTGTTTCTGCTAGGAACACCTTGTCTAATGGTCAACTTTCAAAATTTGGTAGATTGTCTAATGGCAATATCACATTTCCATTGTTAGGTGTTGTGTTCTATGGCTTACTTTGATAACCTTGATTCTTACTAGTGGATCCTTGATTATTTCCCTGCATATTGCCTTGATCATTTCGTTGATAGTTTCCTTGGTAACTATTTTGTGGGGCTTGATGAATTTTTAGCATACCTTGTTATCAATTGTTTTGATTCCTCAATTAGGTGACTTCAGTTGACAACTTCATTTGATCAACAATTTCCTTCATTTCATCCTTTTCCCCTTGAGTCCTTGTGGAATGCGTTGCACCTTGAAGGTATATTGATTGTGGTGGAGATGCTTGAGAAATAGGAACTTCGGGATGAAGTACCAGTTGATTTGATGGAGCTTGATACGTTGGTTGAGGAATTTGAATCACAACGAGAACATGGTGTGCCATAGGTTGTTTAAAATCATACACTTGACTTGATGAAATTTGATATCCAACTAATCCCATGTGGAATGATGGTCCTGACATGTTTTGACCTAAACACTTACTCACTTTAATAGCCTTAGCATATGCTACATTCAAATCTAATGGAGGAGGGTGGGAGTGCCTCACAAACATGGAAGCGATATGATCCAAGGCATTATAATAGATCTCCCTTGCTCTAGCATCATCGACTATATAGAGGGCTTGCAGCCTCGTGTAAGCCTTATGGAATCGATTATTGAAAGAAGTGGCTAATTCACCTTCCTGTCTCTTGACATGAACAAATTGTGAAAACAATTCGGATGGTGAAATTGGAATACTACACTCGTTTACAAATGTTTTCTTTAATGCTTCCCATGAATCTATAGATAATGTAGGTAAATATATAAACTAATTCATAGCTTCATCTCCCAAAGAATGGGTAAAGAATTGGCATGCTACGTCTTTGTATTCAATTTGTCCACTACATAGTGCTTCCTCAAAAAATTTGATGAGTCCCTCAGCTGTTAGATTTGGACCATTGACTTGAAACTTGGAGCAAAACTTGTTCGGCTTCTTAGGTATATCATGGTAATCATTGAAAACCAATGGAGAAGGGTTGTTAACCAACCAAGTTGCATCATTTTGCTGATGTCCCATTGCTATATTGATTTGTTGCATTGTTGCTTGAGCTTGAGTTGTATACACTTGAGTAACTTGAGCTTGAGTAGCTTGAATCGAAATTTGTTGTGTTGCAAATGGAGTTGATTGGATCAAACTTGTTTGATTATAAGAATGTTGTAGATCGATCGATTGACTTGAGGATTCTCCTTCACTTGTATTGCTTCAATCGTTTCGCTTTCTTTTTTGAAATTGCAACTCGAGCAAATCCTTCTCTTGTTTAGGAGTTGATCTCAAGATTCTTCCTTGTCTTCCCAACTCTAGCTTCTTTAACATTTCTAGTGAAAATGAATTTATTCTCTTATCCAGCTTGTAGCTTGTAGGAAGGATAACTTTTACATGAAACTAATTTTGATTTCCTTCCCCTTGATTTGCTTGAACTTGGGATCTTTCAGCTTGTCTCTCGCCCTCTCTTTCTTGTCCAAGTCTTCTACTCTCTTAAATGTGTAGAAACATGTTGGCCAAAGAACCACCTAACTTGCCAACTGTAATTGGACCACCACACGCTACAATAAGATCCATACACCACGTCAGTAACCAAAGCACATGCCAATTGTCCACATCAAAAGTTGTCACGGCACATCTCCAAACCAAAACAACAACTGAACAAAATTGCAACACTGGATGACACAATTTTCGAATCACCAGGAACAATTTTCAGATCAACAAAGAATGCCACAACCAAGACCAAAACTTGAATCCATTTGCATAAGTATTAGCACACCTTCAACTCTGATTTCGGGAGCAAAAACCTTCTAAAAAGCAGAAATGAAGCAATGTTAACTTCAACTACAAAACTATATTTCTCTATTTACAGAACCACAAACATCTGGACCATACAAACTTTTGGATATAAGAGTATAACACTGAAGCATTGTTAAACATCATCTTCACATGATCACAAGATACATTACTATCTTCCAATTTCCTGAATTCATACTTGTCTTCCACTGCATTGTAGCACTATTTTGAATACATACTTGTCTTCCACTATCCTGTAGCTCTGAATACATACTTGTCTTCCACTATTTTGAATACATACTTGTCTTCCACTGTTCTATAGGTTTAGTACACAAACTTACTTCTCCAAGAATAGAAGAATAGCACACTTATGGACCACAGTGTTTAAGCAACCACAAACACCTCCAGAACACAATGTTTGACATCAATGACAATAGACAACCAAACATATATTACCAATAGCTATGGGGCGATGTGTGAAAACATCACAATAGGGACCTGCCAAGTTACTTACCTATAAACTAAGAAGCAAGTTAAGCATACTCACTCAATGAATAACTCGCCCAAGTGAGAGCCAAGGGGATCCATCAAGTTACTCAACAATTAACTAAGAGGCAAGTTACAAGCAAGTACTCAACAGGTCACTTGCCTAGAAAATTGCAAGTAATTTGTGAGTTTGAACCCAAAACTCACTTGGAAATGCAAAAAAAAAGTGCTATATCATCTCATTTTCTAATGTATGCCTTGTTTTTACACTCTTTCGACAAAATTGCATCAATTTTTAGGTGATTTCAACTTATTTTGAGTGATCTTGGATTGATTCCACAAATTTATTGAACAAATATAAAAGGAGTGCAACTCTTTTTATTTTTTATTTTCATTCTTGTTGCATTCTAGCATTTCTAGTATTTTAATATTTCATGTTTGTTTACTTTCTTGTTTTCTTCCTTATTTAAGAGATCGGCTTTACAATTTTTAAGTAATTTCAACTCATTTTGAGTGATCTTGGATTGATTCTACAAATTTATTGAACAAATTTAAAAGGAGTGCAACTCTTTTTCTTTTTCCTTTTCATTCTTGTTGCATTCTAGCATTTCTAGTATTTTAATACTTCATGTTTGTTTACTATCTTGTTTTCTTATTTATTTAAGAGATCGGATTTACAATTTTTTAAGTTTTTCCTTTTTTACTACACTTCGATTTTCTGAATTTGGGGATAGAGATGGCATTCACACGTGGATGTAGTGGTGGCATGACCAAGGACCTCCACTTGGAGGCATTGCGCACCAAGTAAAGAGGCAAGAATGGTGTAATGTCCCCTTTTTGAAATAGGAATTAATAATATAATAATAATAGATAAATAAATAATAAAATATAATGTAATATAATTACAAATTAATTAAGTTAATGAAAGGTCAAAGGATACATAATGAAGAGTTGTGACTCCCTCAACATAAGATGTAAAAGGGAGGAGAGTTCATTTGAAAGGAGACAAGGAGAAGAGAAGAAAGGAAGGAGCATGGGAACTAAGGAAGGATTAATGGAAGAAGATTAGAATGAGAATAGCTGATGAAGGTTTGTGACTCTTTCAAAGGGTGCTAATTAAGAAAGGTTGTGACTCTTTCAAAGGGCATGAATGATGAACAGTTGTGACTCTTTCAAAAGGTGGTGATTGTGAAAGGGTGTGACCGGTGTGGTGAAGAGGTGTGACTATCCCTCTCATTGGAAGATACAAAAAGGAGAAGGATTCATTTGAGGAGGACATCCAAGGGAGATGAATTTGGAGAATTATTTATTATTCTCAAAAGTAACAATGAAAAGTGGTGACTCAAATCTTATGAAAGGTGGTGACCCTTTCACCAAGAAATTATTAAGGAGAACTCATTCCAAGCATTAAAGGATCACCTATCAATCATCACTCATGAATCCATCAAGATAAATCCTTCATTCATCCAGCAATCATTAATGCCTCATGATATCAATCAATCAGCAAGATCAAGCAAACAATCATCAAATCCATATCAATCATCATTTCATCTTGGGATCAAGGAAGCAAACAATTCACCAATCAAGCATCAATCTATTAAATCAACAAACACCTAATCATCACTCACCAATGCCTCAAATCATCAAATCAAAGGAATTCATTCAATCAATCAATCATCAAATTCGAATATGATATTACTATATAATCTTTCATATATTAAATGTCACGACCCCGACCATATTCTGATCAGAAATAGTCTCACGATAGTGAAACTTCACAATTTCTGCCATAATAAAACATACCTTCACATCCACGTCAACATTCTGATATTGATTGAAGTAATAGTTACAGAATGAAGCTTCCATCATTTCTCACAATCTGTATTGACCAAACTCATCAATGGAGGAAGTGAGGCTCTGAGATAGACGACAGATCTGAGGTGTTAAAAGCAGATGTATATTACTAGAAATTGTCTTATCAATCATGAAGCCGATTAAATTACTTATCTTCCACAATATTCCTTTTCTATCAGTGATCTTAAGTCCTTAACCAGGCATTAAGCAATAGTCACAATACAAATGAAGATGCGTGTGATTAGTTTGAGGAAGCAACAGTTAGTTCGAGAACACCCCTCTTGGGTTGCAACTCATTGTCTTCCCTCCCAACAGCTATATAAGGTAGAAGTTACTTTAGTGGAAGGCATGGAATGTGAGGAGAATAAAATCATAGAACGGCAGTCATACTTACAGCACTGACCATATATATTGTGTACTTACAATGTTAATTACATATTGTGGTATGGGTTTCCATACATAATAAGATAATTCTGTGTGCATCTGCATACCTCTGCTTTAATATGCATTTCATGATTATCTGTCATAGTATCATAGATGTATTGCTGATTCAGGAATGTTTTAATATAGGAGATATGTATAAAATCCCATGTACGTTCATACTCTCTGACTACTATAACCAGCCATAGTAGGGGAAATGAGGGATTACAGGAAGGGGAATGGTGATGAGGTCACCTTCTAAGCATGCCAACTCATGGTATATGACCGGGGAGTCCCATGGGGCCAATGGGGGAGAAAGGGGACTGCCCTTGAGCTTAAGAAGGATGGACTTTCTGCCTCTGGGCACCCTGTTGTGAATACTCCTCATGACCTCTATCATGGCAAATGAATCCACAAGGATGTTCAATCATTGGAAGTAAGATAAAAGTGGCAAGATTGAGGAGAACAGTGATAGGACACCTCACTAGGTAACTCCCCCTCCCCCCTCATATGGATGGCACAGGACACATGAGGCCAAGAGGGATGGTATATCTGCTCTTGGGCCTAAGGTAGAGGGTCTCTAGGGCACCCTATCTTATATCTTCTATGGTTGAGTCATCTAAATTTTGATTTAAGCAATCTAGTGCTTTGATCTACATATCCAATATATGCTTATTTCTAACTAAAGAAATCTATTTATGATTTGTGAATATAAATGATTCCTAACTTGCTTGCAGGGTCTCAATCAAAGTGAAAGGTATCTCTAAACCGTACTTGTTTTGATAAAAAATTGTAACCTAGGGCAAAATTTGGGAACTCATAAATTGGGACATTACAAATGGTGGTGTGCAATCACTGTGGCTTGAGAATGAGAGGAGGCTTCAATCACCTCAAAGATCTCTTGCACAAATCCCTAGCTGAGATGTGCAGTTGTGTAACCTAGTGGAACCTCAAATTGCACAAGAGATGAAGAGTGTGCTTCCTTTGAACAATGAGAAGAATTGGAAAATAAAAGGATTATTGAGACAATTGCAATTGTGATGAATTCTACTCTAGACTCGTGATGTGCTAGGCTCTTGTCTTGGCCCATAGATATGAGGCTCGTCCAATACAAATTGTTTTAACCAGTTGTATCAAACTCACAAGGGTTCTTTGTTCTTTGTAATACTCCTAGTGCACAACTCACTCTTGCCTAGAGGTACGTCATGAAACCAGGGGAAGCATCATGAGGCAAGAAAGGCATGTGCTTATTTTTTATATTATAACAACATACCATTCAATGTTGCAGGGAGCCCATATTTGGATCATTAGATCATTGGTCAATGCATAGACTATAGCTAGAAATGAGTTCAAGGTACCTAGCCTACATAATTTGAGTGTGTTTTTGTTGGACAAAGCTATGAAAAACATTGAGTTCACAGAAGAAGAGTAGAAGAGGATTTATTCTGTCTGATGGTTGGACAAATGGTAAGAAGTGAACATTGATTAACACCCTGGTTGATTCAAGTATACTGTTGGTATTTTTTAAGCCAATCAATGCCTCTAACAAAGTGAAAATGTCATGACTTCAAGCCTCTTTGCATTCTACATTCTGAGATTTGACAAAATAACTAATTCTACTAAGGAAAAACACGCATTCGGCGTGGTATTTGGCAAATTTGCTACCTGCACAAAGCAGTGAATTGGCAAAAAGAGGTTTTCTGGCTCATTCTGAGATCTGCGACTTTTACCAAAGACTTCCAGAGATGTCCATACCATCCCTTCATACTCAGCCATGTTTGCAGCTTCTCTAACAAAACAACCCACCAACAGGGACAAACTCCATCCCTTAGGTCCCGTCAACACTCCAATGAACATGAAACAACATGACCCAATGGTCCGAACAGTTTTGTCCCAATTCTTTGGATCATCTCTACATAGCTTACATAGTGCAGATCTAATCAATTGTACCCAACAAAAAAATGATACACATGCAGTTCTGTAGGTGCAAAACTTGCATGCACCCCAAAACAGATATTTGCCCTCTCTTCTCACTGCAAATGCATTCCATGTGATCCCTTAAAGCTTCTTGCTCTCAAATAAAAGAACAGACTGCAACATCCAATGTCTGGGAGCTAGTCCTGCCCTCC
This sequence comes from Chamaecyparis obtusa, assembly GCA_027943335.1. Lineage (NCBI taxonomy): Eukaryota > Viridiplantae > Streptophyta > Pinopsida > Cupressales > Cupressaceae > Chamaecyparis > Chamaecyparis obtusa. The sequence goes on along the minus strand of BSBK01005548.1, from coordinate 747,200 downwards.
TATATCACAAGCCTACTAGTACTCTAGCTGAAACAAGCAAGAGCTTTGATGTTTTCCAACTATAAACCACACAACAATCCCAATGTATCCAGAAGAAGAATGGTTAATAATAAATACCTATTTCATTATAAGCCAATAATAATGACATCAATAGGTAGTTCGTCCAACACAATTTCTTTATGTCATAAACAAATATCAAAGTATTGTTTTTTCAAGTTTTTATAAATCTGACTTGAAGTAGATTTAACTATCTACAGATTTCATATTAATATTAAATATTTTCAGATTTAAAGTTTCTCTGGGGTTTTTACAGCAAAGCGTTTCCATATTTCTTTCTAGAGCATTCTCAGACTTCATATCTTACGTTATTTTATTTTTCCAGTAATTTTATTCTCAATAATATCCAACAGTTTCAGACTCAACTTCTAGTTCAGTTTCATTATACTGTAAGATTTACAGCACTTACAATTACAAAAGATTTTTTTTTGGCTGGGTTGACATCAGGTACAGAAGAAAGTGTGCCCTAGAGGTAAAGGTAATTATGCCCAGCAACAATCCACTTGAAGAACTGAGGCTGGTGCTTCATAAACTGTATCTTGTCTATAAACCTTACAAGGCAAAATACTAAAACCTCATGAGGCTACCGCCATCTTAGAGGTAGCATGTGCACTCGAGCATGTCATCCTAACACAAGGATAGATGTAAACAATAACCAGAAGTTGCCTACCCTCAACGATCCAGGCAACTTTGAGGGTATCCCAATGTACTTTCCACATATTTTTGCTCACTAATTATGGTTCTCCAACCAGTGTATGCAAATATGAATGATGGTTACAAGTAATTAGAAAATTACTAAGAACCCAGCCTTATCACAACCCTATCGCATCTAGCCCTCACAAATAAAAAAACTTACACAATGGCTACATAATCAATTAGCTAACGATCAAAATCATTACAACAACCTGAAGTGGATAAGTTCAAAAAACTCTCATGTGCAAGTTTTCATCTTAAATTTTTAGGCACTTATAAACATTGGCTGTCATGCCATGAAGATGTACCAGAATTTGCAAGAGTAGTGTTTCAATGCTAGAAGGATTGAGCATACACAAGGGCCCATATACACAGGAAATTTAATCCATTGAAAAGAACCAAGATCAATACACACAATCTGAAATCAGAGTAATGTTTTTCTCCCTCGGTTTAGGATTACCCTTCAGAATTGGCAAAATATAAATGTACTTATCGATTCCTGGTGCACTGAAGAATATTATAATATGGATATGGATTTGTGTGTCCAGATTCACTGAAGTATTCAAATGGTTGTTCCGACATACATGACATGCAAAAAAGGAATGAGATACGCGCAAGCGATGAGAGAGCACAGTATATTAGACAAGCGTTAGGTTTAGAATCTGTCTATTGTAGATATAACAAGATCATAGAGGATAAATATAGAGAATGTCGATAGAGGCTAAAACTTCCATTCATGGGTGCATTGATTTCTAGAAAAGTGATAGCTGCAAACTCTATGGAAACGGATTTTGTAACCTAATTTGGCATTAGAAGTGAATTTAGTCACTTTTTTTGGGTTGGGAAAGCGGGGGGGGCGGGAAGAGGGGCTTAAATTTTATTTTAAAAATTGTTTTAATAGGAGTTCTGCATCAACAAATCCAGGCAACTTCAGTGAAATAGGTTAGATTTGGTCTCGTAAGGTTGAAAATCTTCTCTACTATCTCTTAAAGCGTTCAAGGAAATTAAGAGCAGAAACTGACCTAATCTCAACGTGGGCACCGAGTGCTTGGAGTCCTCTCAAATGCAGGTCTATAGGCCTCGCTCCAATATTACAGCCTCCGGGAAGAGCCACGTGTGCCTCACCATGTCGAGCCAGCAGAGGACCTATGACCAGAAAACTAGCCCTGAGCTTCCTAACCGTATCAGAGCATGGCTCCACACTCTTAATACAATCTGTATTGACTACCACTTCTGAACCCGATCTCTTTACCTCCACCCCAATAGCTCGAAGGATCTCCATCATGGTTCTAGTGTCATGGAGATCTGGAATCATCTGCAGATTTGAAATACCTGCTGAGCACAAGGTCCCAGCCAAAACAGCTAAGGCTGAGTTCTTAGCACCACTGATATGCACATGTCCAGACAATGTGGCTCCTCCACAGACCATCATGCTGTCGCGCGGTAAAACCATTGCAGAAGGTCTCAAGCTCTCATCTGAAGAATGGCCAGTTGGGTCTCTTGTTATGCCAATGGATTTCAATGTTGCCGCCAGAACTGTGGTCAGAAGTCGTCTGTTTTTCTTTCTTTTAAGAATACCACCAAGTTTCCATGCGGGTCTGGATTGATGGCAAAACCCAGATTGAACACCATTTGGCACCGCAGGCATGTTATTTGAATGTATTGGACATGTGGAGGACAATCCAAGAAATTGCATCTCTCTCTGTACATAGATAAAATGTGAGCTGTATATTGATGTGCCGGGCATAAGCATTAGATAAAATGTGAATTGGAGATTGGTATGCCATGCATAGCCATTACGTTAAAATGTGGGTTGCAGATTGATTTACCGAGAATAACCATAATGACGGTATTTTTTTAATTCATTGCTACATGACTCCCAGTGCCGTTGGATTTTTGGTTGATTGAATACCGACCATGATTGAAATAAGAATAGAAAGACAGGATAACTGTGCACGAGAACATTGGTACAGCTTTTTGTCTTTGCCCTTGAACTTTTGCTAGAGAAGATCAGTAAATATATGACAAGGAACTCAATGAGACAAGCTTGTTTGGAGCCGATAATCCTCTGTCAAAAGGAGCAGTAAAGCACTGAGAAGGAATTCCCAAAAAAGAAGGCATTTTTTACACAAATTTGTAGGACCCGTCCGTTGGAGCACCGTTAAAAGTAGGACTTGATCTCACGTAAAGAGAGAAGTAGCGTAGCTATTGTGTTTCCCCTGTAATTCATACCTTTGCTATGATTAAAATGGAAAGAAGCTCATTACACATCATCTATTTATTTTACCTCCCATCATTATACCAGAGGAAGGGCGAGTCGATCGATATAATTAGAATTGTGGAGAGAGGAAAATATGTGGAATGATGACAAATTGAGTTTTTTCTCTGGTGACCCATTCAATCATTAACTACAAAGTTTGTGTTGGATTTCCATTTCATTTCAATTTCATTAAGAAAAAGGTCGAATTATAAGGTAGATTTATCATAGTGGTTAAGTTGAGTTGTTACAAATAAAGAAATGAAGGTGATGGACCACCAAACTGAACTCTAGTGGAGATAATTGAAAAATTGTCACCAAAATTTTAGTAAATCAAAATAAATAAAAAAGATATGTGTTTACTTTCTATTGTTTTGAGTTTATTTTGATAAGATTGTTTTTAATTTAATTATTATTATACAAGTGATATATGTCAAGATAAAAGTTGTTGGAAAAATTAGAAATTAACTTGATTTCACCTTCACACATTTTTATAGACTAATCCTAATTTCCAACTTGTTCATATGTTATCTTAGGTGAAATCTATAAGCACAAAGTAAATAATGGCAAATAACTTAAACTTAACATGATTTTATCTACATATATCTCTTAAGACAAGTCTTGATTCTCATATTATGCATTTGTTATTGTAGTCAAATTCATGGGACATAACTAACCCAGTTTGATTCCATGGATGCATAAATAACCCCTAAATATCTAAATTCAAATGTAAATTCTACATCATATGCAACTCCCTCCAATTAATTGTTACTAGCCAACTTGTAAGAAAAATTTGTTAACATGTTTTCTAAGGTGTTATATTTAATGATAAACCCTAATTCATTTTCAACAATCAAGGGAGAAATCAAGATACATCCATAAATATGTTTGACTGATGAATAATCCTAGCCTAGAAAACTTCTTAAGAATGTTTATCAACACCGCCTCTTTCCATATAGTTGGATCCAAATAGAAAGGTGAACAAGTTCTTAACATTAATTAATGTGTGGATCATTTCCACATTCAAAGTCCAAATTTGTGAATACAGTCCAGATTCCCAAGCATGAATATTGATTTCATCAACACCAAAATGAATTGAAGCAATAAATAAATAATTGGTTAATAAAGAGGTTATCATCTAACATTTTTATCGCATTCATTAATTGGAGAATCAATTGATGACATTTATCATAGAGAATCTTTGTAGAGTTTAAAGCTAGAAGTATCATTCTTTTATTTATTTAAATTTGAATATTTGTAAGGATTCCTCGAATTCTCAACTTTCATATTAGATCTCTTCCTCTAGTTTATCTTTGGATTCCACTTGGTGTTGGATCTCAACACAGAGAGTTTTGCCAAGAGATCCTAGATAAGTTCTGCAAGAGGGTTAACCACTGGACCTATAGATGGCTCTCATCTACTGGAAGGTTGACTTCGCGAGATCTTCTTATTTATAGATGCTTTGTGCAAGTTGCTCCCTCTAGCTTTGTGAAAGAGTTTGATTCTCTCTCTCACCAGTTTCTTTGGTCTAGTAATTTTCTCTCTTCAAAATGGAGCTTGGTTAGATGGAATTCAATATGCATGTAGTGTCTCCTTTGTTCATATTTCACTCCATGGTTATTTTGATCTAAGAGATACTCTATTATTATTATTTGATTATCTGCATGATGAGATGCATCGATGAATGCTTGTTATTTTGATCGCTAGTATCTTGATTATTACTATTTCAGTTTTAGCATATCTGCATGATGATGCTATTGATCACAGACATGATGCTTTATGATGATGTCTGGCTTATTTTGTACTCAAGACTATTGATTTATGCTATCAGGTTGATGATATTGGACTCATTGATTATATTGTTCTTTGATGTTGTGGATATATATGTTATGCACTTCTAGTGATTTATGCTCAAATGATCATAAAATGTTATTTAAATGCAAATGTTCATGTAATTATATGATGTGTATTGCCTTATCACATCAGTGTTATGTATTTTTCCCTTGGTGGCAGTACAAAGTGAGACGGATTCGTAGTCACTCATTCATAAAAATCTACATGATGTCGCATTCTCCTTCATTGTTGTTAATTCAAGCATTTTCTTGGATAGTATATGTGCTTCAACTATTTTTATATTGTAAGCAGTTTCACTTGATGTTTACATGTTTTAGTGAGTAGGTACCAAGTGCATTCATCCTGAGCTATAAGATTTGAGTGTGTGTCTATGTTCCTAGCAGTAACACCAAGAGATAGTAGCTTTGGCCTTGCATATTTAGCCAGTGGTGTTCCTTTATGGACGATGTAGTCATGTGTTATATTTTTGTACCTCCAATACATGTTGGTAAATTCAGACTTCATGATGCATTTGTGATTTGACCCATGAATGTGTCTTTGCATTTAGAGCTCCACAGTTGTCGCAAAATGTTTTACTTTAAATGTTGATTTTATTGTTTTTGAGGAATTTTTATGTTTAATTTTAATTACCAGCTAATTTTTCATTGCTGGATTATGGACTCTAGAATCAGTTTATTTTATTTGGGAAAGAGGCCAATCGATTATTTAATTATTTAGATAATCAGTTTTATAAGTCATTTTGGAAAAAGTGTTTATATTGGCAAAAGTGAGTTTTAACCTCACTTTATCTTTTATGTTTTTATGTGATTGGGGATTTTTGCTCCAAAAACCTCTTGGAGAGAAATCAAAATTTGTTCATTGTGAGATATTCGTGTGTTGGAGATTTGTGAGGAGCAGCTAGTTGGATTCGGGTCTTGATTCCTCATCTTTGCCAAAGTTTTTGTTTGATTTAGCATAGTTTTCATTTCGCGCTTCACTTTCTAATTTTTGGGCTCTTGAGATTTTTTCTTTCACTTCGTTATTTCATGTGCAAATGAATGCAATAGATTCTTGGGATGAGAATTAGCATTCCCCCACACTTTCATTGATTTCCTCCACCTAGTTGGTCAGTTGTGAGCATTTCTTGCTTTTGGCATTGAGGTTTTGGGGTTTTGGCACCGTTATGTTGTTGGATTTTGCGTGCATGCCTGAATTTTATATTTTATTGGATTTTGGGGGGTTTGGGTATGAAATGTGAAATGGATTTTAATTTTGTTGAATTTCAAGAAGTTTGATTTTTTGGTGTTTTTGTGTTTGCATCATTTTGTGTGCCAACCAGATTTATTGTTTTGCTTATTCAGTACATTCTTTATGTTGGAATGGATTGTCCTCCATGCCTATAATCATTCCATACTTTTTACTTTTTGGTTTTTAAATTTGTGTATAAATTCATACTCCTAGCTCAACATGCCTGGTTGAGTTTGTCATGTGCATTGTTTGGCTTATTTTCTCTTTGAGTGGATTTGACTTGATGCTTGATTTAGAGGTCGCATATTGAGTGCGTGAGGAAGGTTTTTGAGACCACATCACGAGCACATTGATTTTTATTTCATGGGATCTTGTGAGACTAGTACTCTTGGCTTGAGGCCAATTGAGTCCCTTTGTGCATTTTGAGATTTTAATTATGGATTTTCCTTGTGGCATTTTACTTTATTACCTCATTGCTTCACGAGAGGTTTTTATGCTTGGGTATATTATGGAGTGGCTTCTCATGTGTACCATGTCTTGTAAGTGGCTCAACCCGATAATGTGGAGAAGTTCTTAATAAGAGATGATCTAATAAACTTAAGGGGATTAAAACTTAATAAAAAGAGAAATTTAACTACCTGGCCACCCGAGGGTGTTGATCGAAGGTAAGTCAGTGTCTCACCACCCGAGGGTGTTGATCAAATACATGATATCTAGCCACCTGTGGGTGTTGATCTAAGATACATTTTGAACCTGGGCATCTACAGATGTTGATCAAAGACTAGATGCTACTTGGGCTATTGTGAGCCAAGTAATGGCACTCCACTAGAGTCCCTTAATGTTAGCCTATAGAGCTCTAATTAGTTACCTTAAGACATTGCTACAATTAGGTTATTGTGTCTCCCTTGATTCATGCATTTGATTGGCACATGTGTAGCTTCCCTTGTGTGTGTGATTGCATTGTGGTTGTGGTCAGGTTACTATCTCCATGAGCATGGTGGGGTGAGTCTACGGGTTCCACGTGATAGGGTTGTATTGTAAATGTATATCACTATTGGGGACCGGTGTACAAAGATGTACTTTCTCCATCTGTAGGACTCATATCTTGAGAGATCATCCCATCTTGTTGGTTTATTATATGCACTTGTATCACTTGATGTTTTTTATTAGCCTAGAAAATAGTTTGTATTATTTTAGGTATTTTGGTGTAATTGAGTGATTGTGGCCTCGATATTTGTGTATCTAGTACTCCCCGATGTGGAGCTAAATACTTTTAAAGTATACATTTGAGTGGGCGTAGATTAAATTTTGTTTCCTTGCATTTTTGGGCCAAGCATCTAGATCAGTGTATGTGTCTAATCATTGACATCTATGTAGATTACAAATCGGCATCTCTGTGTGGAAATTGACGTCTTTGCCTCTCTAGACTAAGATTTTTGTCTCAGAAAGTCATTTTTTGTGAATTGACATCTATGTAGATCGATGTCTATATAGATCAACATCCCCACATGTTGATTGATGTCTCTGACTCACTGGTCTATAACTTTTTGTCTCATAAGTTCACCAGTCATGAATTAATATCCCCACCGATTGGCATCTCCACAACCAAATCAATGTCTCTACCTGCCTTCAACATCTCTACCCTGTTTGGTTTTTCAATTAGTTTTGGGATTTGGGTGATGTTCTTAGGATTTTGGGTTGGCTCCTTGAGTATTCTTGGATGTCTTACAGGCCCTGATAGGCCAATTTTAGCACTAGGACCATATGTATTAAATGTAACTCCTTTCTTATACTTAAATTATATTTTATGTATACACTTTCACGATGTTTGAGAGTGGTTTCTTCTTCCTAGGAGTTAAGATAAAGATTCTGGATTTTGATGGTTTTTAGGAAATTTTAGACTTAGCCAAATTTCAAGAATCAACATATTGTCTTTAGCATGATTGATTGTAACCTTAAGTCCTTGACTTGTACATGACCATTTGAGGATTGTTTCTTATTGTATTGTTTATGCTATGGTTAGTTGGTAATTAACATGTATGTTTAATCATGTTAGGAACATTTATTTTGGGCTTAAAATGAATATCAATTATATGGATTAAGGATGGAAATTACTCTCCTCCCAGTGTAGCCATGAATTCTTGCTAGCCTTGTCTCTTGTAGTTCATGGACGAAGTCTGAATCCTTGAAGGGCAATCTTGGGAACATGTATTCTTTGTTATAGGTAGGTGGTTGTTAGTGGCTTGGGAGCCTTTGGAAGTGTTTGTAAGACTTACACTTGTGTATGAACATGTGACATTCATGTTATTATCTTGAGATGTTTATTTGATGCACTTGATTACTTGATGATCATGTTATGTTATCTTTTAATTAAAAAAAAAATGTTAACTGCATGTTTTACCTTTTATTTCCAAGGGTTCCCAGGTGGGGCATTACATCTGATATCAGAGCCAATGTTCATACATTGGGATCTTTGTGTTATGATCCCATTGTGGTTGGTGTGAGTGATGTATGGTTATTTTATGTTTGGATAGTTATCATTCCTTTCTTATGGCCTTAGCATGTTTAGTGGTGTTTGTTATATGTAATTTTGATCCATCTCTTTTTTTTCTCTTTAGGATGCAAGACATTGACATGGTCGGTGGGATGCCCATTAGGATGACCATGAAGAGAAACACCATGAGGAGTAGCATTGTCAGGAACAACATAGAGAGGAAGAGCGGCATGAGGATCACCGTGAGTACTGTAGAGAGGATCACAGTGGTAATGATGGGAAGGAACCCTCTTTTGGTTTATTTGATGTAGGATCTTATAGCTCGGTTAGGACCTCGATAGGAGGATTCCCATCATGGGGATTATCATATATTTGAGCGTGGAGAGAATGAGGAGACGAGAGAGTGTGAGCGTTCTCGTACTCAGTGAATTTCTAGAGAGGATCATAGGAGAGATAGGGCAGTAGGAGATGAGGATCCCAACTATGCAAGATTAATGAGAGACCTCATGTGGTTTTGACCACTTTTCTTTGATGGGAAGGGCAGTGGTAATAAGGTCAAGACTTTATTGTTGGACCTTGGACGTTGCTTTGCTATGCATCCTTATGCGAGAAACCTTAGAGCCCGGTGTGTCATCACACATTTGAGAGGCTTTGCATCTACATGGTGGCATATAAAGGAGAAGAAGATCCATTTGGACATGGAGACCATCACTTGGGAGATTTTTTAGGAGAGATTTCGTGAGCATAGAGAAGTATAGAGATGCACATATTGGCATTATGATGTATTTTTGGGTTGAGATGTAGAGTAATGATGTTTATAAGTTTTTCATTGATGGAAACTCTATCAACTCTATCAATTATATCAGTTGATGAATAGGTTGCAGACACCGATCAACTAGATGGATAGGTAGGTAGAATATGCTAAGTATTTTGACCATTGAACAAGAAGGTAGTAACATAGATTGTTTTGTATGGTGATCGAGATAGAGGATACTTTGGAAGGTGTGACTGATCCTGGTGGTTTACCAAGGTCAGATAACTACAATTCTACAACTGCAACTATTAACTCAATGATTTGCGTGAGTTAGTATTTTGGTGAAATGATAAGTATGAATCAATTATGTTATCAATTGGTTCCTAATGATTAGATGATCAAGGCGATTGATTTTTGGGCCAACATGTCAATATGTTTTGATTAATATATTTTGGGCCGACATGTTAGGTATGTTTGGTGCAATTTTCCATAAGTTTGGTCAATATTATGGACCAACTTGTAAAACATTTTCAAGTCTTAGCTGAATTAAGAAAATCAGTATAAAGGTGGACTAAATCATATGATTTAGGGTAGCGATCATCAGTTTGGGTGTTGCGATCAGAGACAAAGGCATTACAATGCACCAGATATCAAATATTTCAGTGGATCTATCAGGAAAGCAGTGCCATTCCCAGATCAATTATTTGAGTTTATTGCTCAAGACTAACTCTAATAGGTTAGCAGGTTAAATCCCTTAACAGGGTGGACTTTAATAGGTCTTTTTTATGATTCCTTTAACAGGGTGACTTCTTAACTGGAGTTCTAAATCCTCTTGCGAGGTAGATCTTAACAAATCTTTTGGTACTTCTAATAAGCTATTAGTCACTTCTAATCGAGTGAACCCTTGGCAAGGTATTGTAAGCTCCTAATAGGGAAAATCTTTTAATTACAGTGAAGAGATTCATGGGTGTCATCCCCACCATGGTTTTCTCCCTCTTACAAGGGTTTCCATGATAAAAATAGTGGTGTTATGTGTTATGCTTTGTGGGTGTTTGAATTTTTCTATTTTTATTGCATAGTTACACTTGCATGTTTGGTTATTTGGAAGTTGTTTAAAAGCATAATCATATTAGTGGTTGAATTGGCCCATTACATGTTTACACTGATTCACCCCCCCCCCCCCCCCCCCCTCCCCCCCCCTCAATGTTTCCTATATCTAATAATTGGTATCAAAGCATAATTTCCTATAAGAAGCCTAATAGATTTGGAGAGATCCTTGAGGAAGACATGGAATCCTATAGAAGGCAAATTGTAACTTGGCTAAAGACATGATTGAGAAACTCAAAGAACAATTGAAGAATTCTAGGGTTAAAAGACAAGAACTGGTTCAACAACTGAATGAAAGTCAAGACCTAATTGAAAACCTATCTAAACAAAGTGGACATGAGGAATCTAAAGTAGCCCTAGAAGCCTTGTCTCAAGAGAATGAGTAGTTAGTTAAGGACAACAAGGACATGCATAAGGAGATGAACAAGGTGAAGCAAGAAAAGAAAAACATGCAAAGAGAGTTGGAGAACTTTGGAATCAAAATGGGTCGGGAGATAGAAGCAAATAGAATGACCAATGAAGCTAAGAAGCTTGCAAAAGATGCTCTCAAAGCTAAACATGACACCTTAAAAAAAATGGAATAACTATTCAAATCTGAATAAGAAGTTATTTTGCATGAACAATCACATGATACGAATTTAGAAAATACAAATATCCTAAGAGAAAATGGGAATCTGAGGGATGAGAATGAAACGTTGAAAGGAGAACTGAAAGCAGTCGATAACTTGTTGGATAAGTTAAATAAGAGTTCTACTAAACTTTATGAACAACTCTCAAACCAAAGAAGAAATAGTGAGAAACAAGGTCTAGGTTTTTCAAATTTTGAAGTCAGTGAGTCATTTGGTACCAAGAAGGTCGATGCAAAAGAAAACAAGTCAGTACCTAGGGTGTACAACAACAGAGCTGGTAAGAGGAATTAAAGATTGGTATGTTTAAAATTGTCAAAAGGAAGGTCATATTGCTAATGTATGTAGGTTTGGACCTATTGGACCTATTAGACCTAATGCACCTGTTGCTAGATCTGGAAAATTTTATGGTAGATTTGAAGGTTACAATGCTAGACCTAATGTTTTTCATGGTAATTTATATCATTGCAATAAGTATGGTCATATGGCTAATGAGTGCAGGGCTCGAATCAATAATCAAAGGTCATATAACCCCAACCGTTTGAGACCTAATCATCAAGGAAACTGATTGGATGTTACATGTTGAGTTTGTCATAAATATGGACGTACAACAGTTAACTGTGGGATGAGAACTGGTAGAGGAAATGTTGGACCATGGAGACAAATAGGTATGGTGTGTCACTATTGCAACAAGATTGGGCATCTTTCTAGTTCTTGCAAAGCTAAGAAGAAAATACTGGAGACCAACTAGTGAATAAGCATGTTAATGATAAAGGTAAGAAGATTGCAAATGTCAAAGAATTAGAAAATAGATGAAGGAAACATGGACTAAGAAAGATGAAGTCAAATCTTTTGAATTGACAAAGAGCTCCATAACATCAAGTAATGTGGAGAATTCATCATCAGATTAAGTCAATGCTATTGGTTTAGGGGGAGAAAATAAAGTAAGATCTATAACCTATCCCCTAAGTTGTGTGTGTGATAAGATTTATTAACATATTTAGATGCATATTGATGTTTTGGACAAATTTGATGAAGGTTTGTGTGTCATATATGATGTCATGCGACCACATAATGATTTTTATGGGATAAATGACCTCTTATGTTTCCATTTGTTCATACCAGTTAATGGTACTATTTGACCATTGCATTGATTATAACATTATAAAGGTAGAAAAGAGAAGGTCATTTGTCACATTACATTCTATGAGCTATGTTAAGTACTTGCAAGTGATTCTAAAAAAAAGTGATTGTGATTTAAAGTTATGATCTTGTGTCAAGATTGAAACAATAATCGAAGAACCCTAACCAACAAGCAAAGAGGTATTTCCCTGTGTTACAAAGTTTACTTTGTGATTCTTGAAGAAGATTCTCATTATTATGGACACTCCTATATTGGTTGAGATTATTGAGGAACCTAGGTCAGTATTTAAATTATATCCTATGAACATGGTAGAGAATGATACCGCAGACACTTTGTCTTCAATACCCAATGGTGTATTATTGATCGAGGATATTAGATCATTTATTCGTTGTAAGATTGAAGATCTTGGTTCTAATGATGTCTTCAATGCATATACTGAGTTGTGAAATGACTCTGGATTGAAGGGAGAACACAAGAATTTGACAAATAAAGGTTTTACCTATATTATTAACCTACCCAATGATCTCAAAGTCAAATGGATCAGATATGTGTTGAGTAAAGTGCATGATCAGTTTATCTAGTTAGATGGGTCATACAAGATAACTAAGGATATTATTCATCCAGTGACTAGGTTGTGTGTGACTAGTAGTTTACTTGTTTTATGAATAATTCTTATTGATAAGGTTTCACATCTAACAAAGTCAAGACAAGATCAACGAGCCATGATAATCAATGATATTGAAGATATCAAGGTCAAATTTGCATCTATGGTGATCGGTTACAAAGTCTATCATTCTAGTCGTTTGAGTAGTGTGTCTAGTGGTAGTATTCATGTTGCATATCGGATGGTGAAGGATAATGCAAAGTATGATCTATGTGAGGTCATGAGAATTTAGTTCTTTTTCAACATGAAGAGAATCAAGAAAGACAAGAAATAAGTTATAGTATGGTTTAGTACTGGTATATATATTCTTCTACTTGCAAAATCATTTCCTTGGTATCAGTAATGTTCAATGGTCAACCGATAAATCAATAGTAGTGAAGATTAGAGAATGCTAGGAAATAACTTTAGTAGTTCTATGTGGGGTTATTTCAAAGATTTTCACAAACAAATGCATGAGAGGGAAAGGATCTTGAAATGTATAGTAGAAAATTACAAGGAAGATATATGCTTTATTGTGGATACTGATACATGCAGAATGTAGGCAATATAACCAAGAACTTCTTGGTCTCTACCAATGGGTTATGAGGTAGATGGTGATATCATATCACTCCATGTTGATGAGTTATTATCTAAAATAATTGATGCTAGTACTCTCAAGTTTGGAACTTATGAAGAAACCTATCTGAAAATTCACTCACAGCTAATGGAACTAGTGATAGAGAGAAGAGTGAAGAAAAAAGTTGACGAGCTAGCAAAGAAGAGTGACATTACCAAAACAATGATGGAGAAGATAAGGAAGAAGTTTGTGAATGAATAAGTTGGTACTTTTGGTGTTGCTATAGAAGAAATTAAGGTAGAGTTTGTATCTTCTATGCTAAGGGTACATGAATAACTACTTGAAGTTCCACAGTGATAAAGGAAACTCCTTCCCCTGTTATAAGAACACAATCAAAGAGCAAAACAATAACTCAACCTGAAGCATCAGTGATTAAGGAAAAGGAGAAGACACCTAAGACTGAGTAGAGAACTTACAATAGAAAGAAGGGTGTAACACATGGATACAAAGAGACAAAAAGAAATAGTAAGAAGAAAAATACAATAGAGGAAGAAGAAGCTAAAACTGAATCTGACAAAGAGCATGCCAAATTGAGGGCTAGGGGTAAAAAATCAAAGGTTTTAGGAATGACAACAAAGAAATTAGTCAAACCAGTTACTAGGAGATCTAATACTACAGATAACATAGTTGAAGAAGTTCGAGAATATGGAAGCATCACAAAGGTAAACAACTGGTATGATAAATTTAATGATGAGGATAAATGAAATATTGAAGAAGCTATTATATACAACATGCTCAAATTTTGTAGAGGTCTAAGTGAGTTACATAAAATGATACCTGATACATTATTCAAGAAGATTGATGCTAGATGGAGGTATGCTTTGAAAGAAAATAGAGAAATGTTGGAGCAATTCTTGGTGGAACTGGGACCTAAATTACCAGTTGAAGTTGTGCAAAGTACAATTGCATCCCTGAGGCCAAAATTTAGAACAAGGAGTAGAGTATGCAAAATACTCATTGGTGAATCACAAAAAGTTTATGATGAAACTCTTGATATCATGAAGAAAGAGTTAGAGAAAGAAGATGAACTGATGGATGATACTAAAGAGGAGAAAAAAGCACAAGAACCTATCATTGAAGAGGTAATAATAGATGAATTTGTTATAGTTGAATAGAAGAAGGATGAAGTTACTGCAGAGGTTACAACTAGTGTATATGCAAAGAAAGATGAGACACATGAAGTGGATGTTGCAACACATTCAGTAAAGAGAAAATTGGAACTAGGTGGAAGTTCAAGTTACAAGATCAAGAGCAAGGAAATTGATATTCCTGAGGAACAATTTGAAGATGATCTTAGTACTAAGGATGTTTAGGTCATTCAAGGTCCTATTGATGTTACTAAAATTAGTCTCAATGAATTGACGAGAATGTCAAAGATAGTGAACTTGAAATCTAAAAGGGACAAGCTTATAGTTGAGAAGAAACAAGAACAAGTACTTCTATCAGCTAGAGATATTCTAGCAGATTTTGTACCTAAAGTTGACAGTGATCCAAATACTACACCAATTGAGTAGATGGATACTTTTATAAGTTCTATCTTTGAGGAAGTTACTAGTTTGGAGGAAACTGCTGAGTATAGAGAAAAAGGTGACTTATGAAAAGAAGGGGACTTATAAGTTAATGGAGTCTATTGCAACAGATAAAGGGCTACTTATTGGTCAAGTAAACAAGGTGAAGGAAAAATTGAAAGAAATTGGTACTTTACTTGTCAAAGTTTATAATTTTTCTTTGTTTACTATAGATTTAGAGTTGAAAAGGAATGAAGCTCACCAGGAGCTTAAGTCACTGACTACTAGTTTTGATCCTATTACACAATCGGTAAATACTTATGGATTGCAAGTAAAAATAATTAATCATAAGTTGAAGGCTATTCAAGTAGAACAAGACAAAAGGAAAACTACATTTTTGGAGTCACAGACCTATTTTCTACCTACAATAGATGTTATGCAACAAAATTTCAAATAATATGAGGTGACTCTTGGGTTACCCAATATGATCACACTTGACGCTATGAAGGAGTTAGCTTCTATTCTACATGAGCATATTCATGCTATAGAGCACTTGCAGAAGTCATGGAAGAGTTCTTTGGATTCAACCAAAGTCAATTTCAAAGATTTTTTTGAAAGGCTATGATCGGTGAGATGATTTCATTTTATACATTCATTTTTGTACCTTTGCCATTGATGTCAAAGGGGGAGTGATCAGTGCAGTGAAAATGATCTAAGGGGAGTGGTTTGGTTATTTTCACTATGTCTTGCCATAAATTCCAAAGGGGGATATTGTTGGCATTATGATGGATTTTTTGGTTCAAATGTGGAGTAATGATGACTATGAGTTTGTTTATGAAAACTCCATCAATTCTATCAATTCTATCAAATTTGATGAATAAATTACAGATATCGATTGATTGGATGGATATGTAAAGGCAAAATATGCTAAGTGTTTTGACTGGTGAACATGAAGGCAGTAAAAAATATTGTTTTGCATGGTGGTTGAGATAGAGGATACTTTGATAGGTGTGACTATTCCTAGTGGTTTACTAAGGCCATATTACTACAATTCTATAGTCGCAATTGTTAACTCAATAATTTGGGTGAGTTAGTATTTTGGTGATATGATAAGTATGAACCAGCTGTGCTATTGATTGGTCCCTAATGATCAGGTGATCAAGGTAGTTTATTTTTGGGCCAATACATCAATATGTTTTGATTATCATATTTTGGGCCAACATGTTAGGTATGTTCGGCATGGTTTTCCATAAGTTTGGTCAATATTGTGGACCAACTTGTAAAACAATTTCAAGTCTTAGCCGACTTCAAAACATTAGTATAAAGGTGGACTAAATCACATGGTTTAGGGTTGCTATCATGAGTTTGGGTGTTGCGATCAGAGACAAATGTATTACAGTGCGCTACATATGAGAGATTTCAGTGGATCTGTCAGACAAGTAGTGTCATTCCCAGATCAAATATTTTAGTTTATTGCTCAAGGCTAGCTCTAATAGATTAGCAGGTTAAATCCCTTAACAGGGTGGACTTTAACAAGTCTTTTTTATAAATCATTTAACATGGTGACTTCTTAACTAGAGTTATAAATCCTCTTGCGAGGTAGATCTTAACAGATCTTTTGGTACTTATAACAAGGTACTAGTCACTTCTAATAGGGTGAACCCTTGGAAGGGTATTCTAAGCTCCTAACAAGGCAAATCTTTTAATTGCAGTGAAGATATTCATGGGTGTCATCCCCACCATGGTTTTCTCCCCCTTACAAGTGTTTCTTCGATAAAAAATAGTGTTGTTATGTGTTATGCTTGAATTGTTCTATTTCTATTGCATAGTTACACATGCATGTTTGGTGATTTGGAAATTATTTAAAATCATAACTAGATTAGTGGTTGAATTGGTCCATTACCTATTTAAACTATTTCACCTCCCCCCTCTGAATGTCTCCTATATCTAACAATACATGTTGATGAGTTCCATGAGCTTTGATAGGGGACTATGTTAGTAGATTAGTACGAGCAGAGGTTGTTTGAGCTGAGGCATTATTCTAGCTATAACCATGTCAAGCCCTTATTAGTACAACACTTTGTTCGGGGCCTCAATGGTCGTATTATTGGTGATGCCTATTTGCACTAGCCTAGGACACTTGCAGTTACTATTGAGAAGGTGACAATAGCTGAGAGAAATATTGCTAGGGGATATAGTGGCAGGATAGGTGTACAGAGTCATAGTACACAACCTTCTGGATTGACTACATAGGATACACAGGTATAACCTACAGGACCATCTCGAGTATATCTAGGACCTCTGTGGGGAGGTTTTCAACACCACCATAGGTAACATCATTTTCCTGGTCAACACATTGGTCATGGTTCAAGTACCCTAGCACCGAGAAGTTGTGATTGGTACCATGCTAGGAGATCTTAGTCTAGTCTTCCAGCTTAGATTGTTTAGCTGAGTGTCAATAGAGAGAGTTATTATCAGTCTAGTGCTCCTTTAGCGAGATGTGGTTATATTCTAGGGACATGTTTTACTTGTTGATAGCTAGGGAATAGGGAAGTGATATGTCCTCAGAGGTCATCTGTAAGACCAAGCTAGAGGGAAGCTATGTCTGAGCCTATAGTTGGGGATGTAGGTAGATCCCATAGAATTTTTTCAACAGTTGATAATCATCACATTAAGAACCATGACACCTTTCTAAAGACTACTCATGTTACGTAGTGTTACATCCTCTCTATTATTTTATTACGGTGCTTCATATTCTTTCGTTTCCCCCTCTCTTGTTTAGTGATGTGGGCTAGTGGTAATGTATGACAGGTTGATAGTTGGTAGGTCAATTTAGCCACAAGTTCTAGAGTGACTATGGATTCCCTTGTTCATGGTTGTATGTTGGATTTGGGCACCTCCACCACTACTATAGACCTTTTCATCCTACCCTTTGGTTTGTATGGGATTATGTTGGGTATGGACTATTTAGCTTCTCACTAAAATCTTCTGTGAGTTTGTAGATGTGTTTCTAGATGAGATTCTGGGCATGCCACTTTAGGGTGATATAGATTTCCACATTCATCTCATTCATGGATTTGAGTCTATTTCTCAAATACCTTACTACATGACTACTCAAGAGTTGAGTGAGATTCATTTGTAGTTAGAGGAGTTATTGGCCAAAGGCCATATTAATCTTAGTGTATCCCCATGGGGTGCACTAGCCATCTTTGTGAAGAAGAAGGATGAATATTTACATTTGTGCATTGATTACCAGTAGTTAAATAAGGTGATGGTGAATAACCGATATCCCTTGCCAAGGATAGATGATTTGTTTGATCAGATGAAGGGAGCGAGAGTTTTCTCAAAGATAGATCTTAAGTTGGGATACCTTCATCTTCATATCCATGAGTCTAACATTCATTAGATATTTTTTCATATACGTTATGGGCATTACAAGTTTATGGTTGTACCCTTTAGGTTAATCAATGCACCATCAATGTTCATGAGTTTGGTGAACAGTGTGTTTTGCACGTACCTAGACCTCTTTGTCCTTATGTTTGGATGACATTTTGGTTTATTCAAGGAGTATGGAGAAGCATGAGGTCCATTTGCATAAGGTTTTGTAGTGTTTATGTGACCATTAGTTGTATGGAAAACTGGCCAAATGTGAGCTCTTCCAGACTAGCTGAGAGCAATATTGCTAGGGGTTATCATGGATTAGCCAGCATCGACCAGTGTTCCTAAGGTTCATAGCTTCATGGGTTTTGTGGGTTAATACCATTGATTCATGAAGGATTTCTCTTAGATGGATCATCCTATTACTTCTCTTTAGCGGAAAGGGAATAAGTATTTCTGGTCCACGTAGTGTGAGTTAGCTTTTAAGGTTCTTAAGGAGTGTTTGACCAGTGCACCTATCTTGGCAATGCCAGATCTTGTAGGTGAGTTTATGGAGTGCACTGATGCATCATTAGAGGGTATGGGGAATTTATAATAAAGGAGGGATAAGTAATTGCATATGAGTCTCAGAAGCTCAAGGATCATGATCTAAACTACCCCACCCATGATTTGGAGTTAGTGGAATTTGTGCATTCACTTGTGCACTTGAGATATTTCCCCTTGGGTCACAAGTTTGAGTTGCATAGTGATCATCTTAGCTTGCACTATATCTTTTCTTATTCAAACTTGAATGCAAAACAACTTTTTTGGATGGATTTTTTATGTGAGTATGACTTTGATGTTCATAAACGTTGTTGCAAATGCCTTGAGTAGGAAAAGGCATGAGATCTTTGTTTTGTCACTTGGTCTAACTTTATGTAGTCATATCCTAGAGGTTTTTCCTAATGATACATGGTATCATGAAGTTAGAGTGGAGATTGAGTTTGGATGTAGCCTTACACAACAATTTTCAAAATACTCATTAGAATCATATGGACTTTTGCAAAACCATGAGCATATTTATGTGTCGGTGTCAAGTCATCTTCATTCTTTGGTTATGTCAGAGGCACATCACGCATCATATTCAACACATCCTGGCATAAAGAAGATGCATGCCAACCTTAGACAGTTGTACCTTTGGGTAGGAATGAGGCATGATGGTACTGATTTTGTTGCTCAATTTCTCTAGTGTTAGAGATTAAAGGTAGAGCATCAACATCTGAAAGCTCTTTTGTAGTCACATTCTATTTTCAAATGGAAGTGGGACACTATATCTATTGATTTCATTATCAAGTTACCTATGTCATCACATCATCATGATGTTATTATGGTTACAATACAAAAGTCATCCAAGGTGGCTCACTTTTCACCCATGAGAACCTTGTAAATTTTTACTTCAGTAGCACATATGTTCATCCAGAATATTGTTCGATTGCATGGGATACATCATAGGATTATTTTAGATAGAGATATAGTGTTTACTTCCTCACTATGGACATCTCTTCAACATGCATTGGGCACATACCTCAATTTTAGTTCAACTTATCACCCTGAGACTAATGGTCAGACAAAGCAAGTGAATTAGGTTCTTGAAGATATTCTTTGCATGTATGTGATGGATTAGTAGATGAGGTGAGAGGACTATTTATACTTGGTTGATTTTTCATATAATAATGGGTACCATAGAGTTTCTCTTGGAATGTGAGATTTTTAGGCCTTGTATAGCTGACTGTGTCCTACACCCTTGAGTTGAGATCGATTAGAGGACTGAGTAGTTCTAGGTCATGAGATGCTTCAAGATATGGAGCAGTAGGTTGTTCATATTAGAGAGAATTTGGTTACTACTAAGGATTTTAAAAGAAGTATGTTGATCCACATAGGCTTGACTACCATTTTCAGTCAGTGAATGTGTATTTTTGTGAGTTCATTTGTAGAAGAGCCCCATCTGGTATGGGAAAGGCTACAAGTTAGCACCACATTTTGATGGAACCTTTGAAATACTTAAGAGGATTGGTCATGTTGCTTATCGCTTGGCATTTCAACCTAGCCTATTGTGCATGCATTATGTTTTCTATGTTTTTATGTTGAGATAATATATTACTGATGTGACCCATGTAGTTAATTGGGATTCTTTATAGGTAGACGATGAGAAGATTTCTTTGGATCCCATTCACATTCTTTAGCATTAGAGGATAACCCTCAAAGGCCAAGACATATAGTAGGTAAGGGTCCAATGGGACCTGAGTGATGCCTTCTACTACAAGGGAGGATGCTTCATGGTGGATAATTTTGTACCCTTATCTTTTTGTAGGCTTCCATAAGTAAGCCTATGCCTAGTGGGGGAAGATGTAGTACCTCCAATATTTCCATTTAGTTCCATATTTATTTTTATCTGAGAGATCCTTTGTTATTATTATTTTATTATCCACATGATGAGATGCATCGATGACTGCTCATTATTTTGATTTCTAGTATCTTGATTGTTACTATTTCAATTTCATCATATCTGCATGATGATTCTATTAATGTGACATGATGCTTTATGATTATTTCTAGCTTATTTTGCACTCAAGACTATTGATGTATGCTACCAGGTTGATGATATTGGACTCATTGATTATATTTTTCTTTGATGTCATGGATATATGTTGGAAATTTGGCTAAGTAGGATATCATAATGTTGTCATTATGGTAACATATATTTAGCATGAAGATAGCATAATCGAAGGAAGCAGTCTTGTATGAGCACACTAGAAAATTGTCTAAGTACAACAGTATTTACCAGTCTAATCGGAGACAATTTTGATTAGTGATGTTCACAGAAGAAGGTTTAGTGCATGCACACTTGAACATGGATCATTCTATGTATATAAAATCTACATATGAGAGCACAAGTTTGTACGACATGTACAAAAGAAGATATTAAAGATTTACAGAGATAGTGTTGAGCTGACCTGAACAGAGCAGAACATAGAATATGAGCACATTAAGTTAAGGGATTATTTTGTTTATCAAAATAATGACTTAACCATGTAGGGACATCATCCTAGATGTTAACCCTAAGGAAGCATGAATGGTTTTTATATTTTGAGAAGAGTTTATGTATTGTAAGCTGACTGGAAGTTATTAATTGTAATAACTTGTATATATGTAAGAATTATGTAATGCAAAGAATATATACAAGTGACATATAGCGATTGTAATAAGTTGCAATATGATGCGAAGTTGTATATTGTAAGAAGAAAGAAATTAATAGTCGTATGTGAAAGTGAAGAGCATACAAAGCTAAATCAGAATAAGAAAGCTATTCGACAGCAATAGAGGTTTTGTATTTTACCTTTGTATTAGAAGTTGTTATTGTATATTGCATGTTTGGGCAGTGAACTCATCTTACAAACATTTGTTTTGTAATAGAAACTCCTAATAGGGTTGAGGCTTCTAACAAGGCCTAAAGTCCTTTAATTAGGACATAGACACTATATGTATGTAATAGACTCCTAATAGGGTCAACATCCTTAACCAGATATCTTTTGATTAATGGATCAATTGTGGGTATCATCCCCACAGGGGTTTTCCCTTGGCCAGGGTTTCCTCAAGAACAAACATGTTTTTATGAGTTCATTTATTTTATTTTTATGCTTGTTATTCAATTTACTTATTTTGTTTTCTTATGCAAGCTTCAAGTTAATTTGTTATATCCATAATTGGGCAAAAGAAAAAGTTTGTGAAATATTGATTCGCCCCCCCTCTCAGTATTTCCTATTTCTAACAATTGGTATCAAAGCTTAGTTACTTAGAACAAAGTTATTTGGAGAAAGCCTAAAAACTTGAGTAAGATCTCTATGGATATGGATCAATTGCAGAAGAATCTTGAAGAAGATCTTGAACAGATTGATATACTTACTGAAGAAAGAGATACTCTGAAAGAGAAATATGATGATGCAAAAACCTACACTGAGAAACTAAAAGAAAAGATGGAAGATCTGAAATCAATGAAAGAACCTACAATTCAAGTCAAGGACTATGATGAAGTTTCAAAACTAAAGAAAGAAAATAAGATCCTTAAACATGAGTTATAGATTGTAGATCTGAAGTTAAGTTTGAAAGATGAAAATAGCAAAGATGAATGAAATATAAAATCTAAGAATGCAAGTCTGAAATATGAACTTACCAAAGTGACATTTGAATTTGAGAAAACAAAATTTCAGTATGTTGAACTTGAGAAGTACAATACAATTGTGAAAGGAGAACTAACTCAATCTAAACAACATCTTGAGAAACTGTATTCTAGTAGTGAAAAGATTGATGAACAAATGTCTTATCAGAAACCATCTTATGATAAAAATGGTCTTGGATATCTTGAAGATAAGTTCCCTAAGAATGTTGAGGAATGCAAAGAACCAGATTTGGAACACTTTGAGAACAAAGATGAAAAGAAGCCTGATGAAGCTAACAAATATGAGGATATACCTAATCCACCTAAGGAAGATGAACCACCTAAAGATATGCGAAGAGAATTCAAAGGTAGATGTTTTTCATGCAATTATTTTGGACACATGAAAAGAGATTGTATAGGTAAGCAATTCAAACCTATCTCTGGTTATTGTTATAATTGTCATGGTTTTGGACATAGAGCTATTGATTGTAAGAAACCTAGATCTAATGATAACAATAATAGTAGAATGTTTAGAGTTGCTAACCATGCAGATAAGAGACCTATTGGAGACATGAACAAAAGGAATGAAGTTGTGTCTTATAGATGCAACAAGATTGGACATATTGCTAGAAATTGTAGATCAAAAATCAGTCAGACAGGATCGAGATATGGAAACAATGGAGTAGTTTGTTAGATATGCAACAATTTTGGTCACACAATGAGATTTTGTAGAATGAACAACATGAGAAACCCTAATCCTAGAAACTATACAAGGAGAAATGTGAGCACAAATAACAGTCAGAGAAGATGTTGTTTTAACTTGGAAGAATTTGAGTTTGTTAAAGCTACAGATCAAGTGAGCACACTCATTATACTAGGAAACCAGATAGGTGAAGTACTTGAGAGTAAGTGTGAGTCATTTCCTAATTCATCTCAAAGCACTTAAGTATTTATTTCATGAATTATGTGTTAGAGTAAAATATTAGAATAGTGTAGAAGTTAGAATAGATTGAATTGAGTCTTGCGAAGCTAATATGAGCTAGTATATGATATAATAAAGCTATGGTTAAGAGCACATGAATTTATGAATATGTATGTGAGTACACAAAAAGAATGAAGTTTTGCAGGTAACCAGGAACAACTTTTTGGCATGAAGCAGTAAAGAAATTTAATGTGATGTCAGTATCTTGAAAGATTTGAAGGATAAAAGTTGATGATCAATATTAGTTGATCATTCAAGTGATTACAAGTGATATAGAGATCTAGCTAGTGGATATTAAGAGTAGTTTGCAGGATTTGGAGACAATTTCTTGCCAGATCTACACAAAGCCCTAAATCATGAATCTGAGGTATTTTTCTAAATATTCACTATCAAAGCAATTTTTTTTTTATTATATAGAATCATGGATGTGTCACTAGTTCACCACATCAGACATTCAATCAGACCTAGAATGAAGAAGGAACATGTAGAACCATTGGAAGAAGACCCTAGTTTAGCCTTATCATCCATTCCACATAGAGTTTTGCATTTGGAAGATGTAAGAGGTTATCTTAAATGTAAGTTTGAGACCATAGTAGATAGTAGCCTAATCGTGGAATATGATAAGATCTATAAACATGATATGGCATGCAAAGAAGGGTTTGAACATTTGAGTGAAATTGATGTTATCAAGTATACACTTCACTATGAATTTTAGAATGATGAATGGACCAAGATAATTTTGAGAAAAATTCATAATGGAAAGTTTTGGTTAGATGATAGAGTCATAGAAATCATCACAGACCTTATTCATGAGGTAACTGGATTATCTAAGTCATGAGTAATTCCCTTAAATGAGAAGCATGTCAAGAAAATAGTGTTAGACAACACCAAGTCATCATACAATGGAAGAGGAATTGTTATAAGTAAGATTGAATAGGATGATGTTAGATATGTATTAAAAAATTTGACTTCAAAGTTTTGTGCAAGCTCAAGAGAAGATGATATGGCAACTGGCATAGTACATGTAGCTTATCTTATGTGTGTAGAGAAAGTACAGGTACATATGTGTGAAATTTTGAGGATTCAGTTGACATAAAATCTTGAGAAGATCAAAAAAACCAAGAATTCACAATTTAGATTTTCATCTCTGATCACATACATGTTTTTCCATTTGCTGAGAAGATTCCCATATACTATAGGAGTTGACTGGAATGACAACATAAATTCTATGGACATAATCAACAAAGTGTACCTGAGACACCCTATTGACAAAGTAAATGAAAGTGCTACTTTAGCGATTAAGACCTTTCAGAATGAAATGAAGAAAAGATCAAGGATTCCACCATCTATTGTGGAAAAGTACAAAGATGAGATATGCTTTTTGGTAGATATAGACTTTACCTATGTTGAAGCAGTTGAGTTGAGAGTAGAATTTGTAGATCCTCTTGAATATGAAGTTTCAGAAGTTGAGATTGAAGGTTATGTGAGTAGATTACTTAAGAGTAATTTGGATACTAAGATTCCTAGATTCAGGATACATGAAGAGAACTTCAATTCCGCACAATTATCACAAGCACATAAAATGGCAAAGAAGAGAGTTAACAGTAACATCATGAAAATATTGAAAGATACTGGTATGACCAAACATGAGTTTGTCATTGCGAAGCAAATAACAACAGCAATCAGGGACATTGGACATAAAGAAGTACTATCAGTTCCACCCTTAACATCCCTTGCATCCCCTATTGAAGAAATTCAAGAAATTGATGAAGAAATTCAAGAATTGAAAGTACAAGAAGTGAGAAAATCCACAAGATCCTCCTCTGCCACACCGACTAAGAGAGTAAAAGAAATGGCAAGCAGACCAGATAAAATACATAAGAGTATCTTTACCCCAGTTCAAAGGAAAACATCAGCAGCTAAGGTAGATGAAGAGGCAGGTAGCAGCATGAAGAAATGGAAGCCCAAAATAGATAAAGTGAATTCTTTGATCATAAATGAAGGTGATTGCACTAAGCTAAAAAAATACTACGAATTGTATGATAACTTTGAAAAGTTGAATCTAAAAAATGCAGTTGTCAGACACATGATCCTTGTAGACAAGAAATTTGATGACATACAAGGCAAGATCCCTTACAATCTTTATGAGAAATTGGTAAACATGAAGAAAATAGCCATAGAAGAAGACAAATGAATAAGAGAAAGATTTGTAAGAAAGCTCTGTGAGATAAAAGATGAAGAGCATTTTAAGGAAGTAATGAAAAATCTAAGTACCCATCTGAGGAAGAAAAGAAGGACAATACGTATAATTAACAACATCAGATTTCCACAATCTATTAGTAATGCAACGTAAATTTTTGGATTTGATTATGTATGTGTTTTTAGCATCAATGTTTATGATGATGGATCATAGAGTGTGATCTGAAACATTGATGCTAAAAACACATACACAATCAAATCCAGAAATTTACTTTGTAATACTTATAATGGGAGGAAATTATGAGGAGATTAACAAAGAAATAGAGGAAGTGGTTGTGAAGGTAATGACCTCTGGACCAGGTGAGAAAATCAGTGAATCTGATCAAGCAGTTGAAGTAGAATATCAAACTAAACCATCACTAGCTTAGCCATCCTCCGTCAATATTATAGAAGAGTCTATGAACATTGAAGGAACAAATATCACCCTAGACAGTGAAGAAAACGCTTTCAATGATCAAGGAGCTGATGTTGGAAATTTGATAGAGAATAATGAGTAGAAGGACATAACAAAGAATGAGGAAGACGAGGTTGAAGCAAGAAAGGAAGAAGAAAAAGAGGAAACATAGACTAGTACAGTAGAAGAAGAGCAGGCAGTGCCATAGGAACAATCGGTGATCATTCCTAAACCCAAGGACATAGTAGAAGCATCACAGAAACCACATTTTGAATCAGTGTTTGCAAGCTTAGGACAAGAAGTGGATAATGATGATCAAATAGAGTTGATCTCATCTTTGAACAAGATTATTGGAAAGAATAAGAAAGTAAAAAGCTTGGAAGGAGCACTACTTGAGGTAACAAGTAAACTTCAAAGTGTAATATCAAGTCAAGTTAGTGAGGTTGATCCCCAAGCAAAAGAAAAAGAGGTTATGAATGCCTTTGACATGGAACTCACAAACCTATATGATATTGCAACAGTAAAATCCCAAACAACCCATGATGCTCAAGTATTTCAAGTTGTATGCCAAAATATCAGAAATGATCTAGACAACTTGGATGTATGCATAAAAGACTTGAGAAGATTATTAGAGAGAGGAAAAGCATTTTACATTCAGTGTACACAATACCAGAACCACACAACTAAAATATTAGAGAAGCTGAAGATCAAAGAAGCATAACTACAAGTGACAGTGAATGTTTTGCAAAGCCCTAATGCAAAGATCTCAGAAATTGAGAAGAAAAAAAGCAAATTTTTTGATGATATGAGACTTATAAATGATGAGAAGAAGAAGAAATTGAAGAGATTCTCTCTACTCAGAGAGCATGTATCACTGAAAATCAGTATTGTAGAGAATTAGTTGGAAGAATGTCTTTCTTCGAAGACATCTTATGGAAATTTTCTTATGCAAATCTTAAGGCAATTGAAATTGCATCCTTTGGCCCATGCGCATTGCTTAGTTTTTCTGATGTAGTGAAGAAGTCATGGGACAAGGAGATAGAGAGCCTGAAAATCAATTTTACAAATTGTGTTGCAAGCCTTCCAGCCTTGCAATATTGAAATCTGAGGTAAAACAATTTTGTTACATCATTTTTGACACCTTTGTCATTGTTATCAAAGGGGGAGTAGTATAAGTTGAAAATTGTATGTATAGATATGCAGTATAGTATGAAGTATAATCTTAGGAAGAGTATCAGTTTTTGGAGAATTTTTGGAGAAATAAGTAGTTATGTAAGATTCACATTTTTTATGGCCACAATTTTGTAATTTAAGTTTTTGGAACTTAGCCAATTTTCCCATATGTTGCCACCAATGACAAAGGGGGAGATTGTTGGAAATTTGGCTAAGTAGGATATCATAATGTTGTCATTACGAAAACATATACTCAGCATGAAGATAGCATAATCGAAGGAAGCAGTCTTGTATGAGCGCACTAGAAAATTGTCTAAGTACAACATTATTTACCAGTCTAATCAGAGATAGTTTTGATTAGCGATGTTAATAGAAGAAGGTTTAGTGCATGCACAATTGATCATGGATCATTCTATGTATATAAAAGCCACATATGAGAGGGCAAGTCTGTACAACATGTACGAAAGAAGATATTACAGATTTATAGAGATAGTGTTGATCCAACCTGAACAGAGCAGAAGACATAATATGATCACATTAAGTTAAGGGATTATTTTGTTTATCAAAATAATGACTTAACCATGTAGGGATGACATCATAGATTTTAACCCTAAGGTAGCATGAATTGATTTTATATTTTGAGAAGAGTTTATGTATTGTAAGTCAACTGGAAGTTATTAATTGTAATAACTTGTATATATGTAAGAATTATGTAATGCGAAGAATATATACAAGTGACATATAACGATTATAATAAGTTGACATATGATGCGAAGTTGTATATTGTAAGAATAAAGAAAGTAATAGTTATATGTGAAAGCGAAGAGCCTACAAAGCTAAATCAGAATAGGAAAGCTATTCAATAGAAGTAAAGGTTTTGCATTTTACCTTTGTATTAGAAGCTGTTATTGTATATTGCATGTTTGGGTAGTGAGCTCATCTTGTAAACATTTGTTTTGTAATAGCAACTCCTAACAGGGTTAAGGCTTCTAACAAGGCCTAAAGTCCTTTAATCAGGATAGAGACACTATATGTATGTGACAAACTCCTAACAAGGGCAACATCCTTAACCGAATATCTTTTGATTAGTGGATCAATTGTGGGTATCATTCCCACTGAGGTTTTCCCTTGGCCAGGGTTTCCTCAAGAACAAACATGGTGTTATGAATTCATTTGTTTTATTGCTATGCTTGTTATTTAGTTTACTTAGTTTAGTTTCTTATGCAAGCTTCAAGTTAATTTTTTATATCCATAATTGGGCAAAAGTAAAAGTTTGTGAAATACTGATTCACCCCCCTCTCAGTATTTCCTATTTCTAACAATATATCTATTATGCACTTTTAGTGATTTATGCTCACATGATCGTAAAATGATTATATAAATGCTTTTAATTTAAATGCAAATATTAATGTAATTATATGATGTGTATTTCCTTACCGCACCACTGCTAAGCATTTTTTCCTTGGTGCTAGTACAGAGTGAGATAGAGTCGTAGTCACTTATTTGCGATATCTACAAATGTCTCGTTCTCCTTCACCACTGTTAATTCAAGCATTTTCTTGGATATTATATGTGCTTTGACTATTTTTATATTGGGAGAAGATCCGCTTGATGTTCGCATGTTTTAGTGAACAGGTACCAAACACGTTCATCCTGAGCTACAAGATTTGAGTGTGTACTTATGTCCCTAGCAGTGGCACTAGAAGATAGTAGCTTTTGCATTGCATATTTAGCCAATGTCATTCCTATATCGATGGTGTACCTGTGTTATATTATTTTCACTTTGATATGTGTTATTAAATCTAAAATTCATGATGCATTTGTGATTTGACCTGTGAGTGCATATGTACATTTAGAGCTCCGTAGTTGTTGCAAAAAGTTTTGATTTAAATGTTGATTTTATTAATTTTGAGGAATTTTTGTGTTTAATTTTAATTACCAACTAATTTTTCATAGTTGGATTCCAGACTTTGGAATCATTTTATTTTATTTGGGATAGGGGCCATTCAATCATAATTTAATTATTTAGATAAAAAAAATTATAGGTCACTTTGGAAAAAGTACTTATATTGGCAAAAGTGAGTTTTAATCTCACTTTATCTTTTATGCTTTTATGTGATTTGGTATTTTTTCTCCAAAAACCTCTTGGAGAGAAATTGTAAAAAAAAATTGTAAGAGATTCATGCATCAGAACTTCACGAAGAGTGCCTCGTTGGATTCAAGTCGTGATTGCTCATCTTTCCTAAATTTTTTGCTTGGTTTGGTGTAGTTTTCATTTCGCACTTCACTTTCTGATTTTTGGCTCTTACACTTGATGTAGGGATTTGGATATTTTCTCTTTCACTTCGTTATTTCATGTGAAAATGAATGTAATATATTTATGGGATGAGAATCAACATTCCCCAATACTTTCATTGATTTCCTCTACCTGGTTGGTCAGATGTGAGCATCTTTTTACTTTTGGCATTGAGTGTTTGGAGTTTTGGCACCGTTATGTTGCTGGATTTTGCATGTGTTCCCACATTTTATATTTTATTATATTTTGGGGGGGGGTTTGGATTTTAAGTATGAAATGGGTTTTACTTTCATTGAATTTTGATAATTTTGATAATTTTGATTTTCAGGTGTTTTTGTGTTTACATCATTTTGTGTGCCACCCAAATCTGTTGTTTATCTTGTTTGACACATTCTTTATGTTGGAATGGATTTTCCTCCATGCCTAAAATGTTTCTATACTTTTACTTTGTGGTTTTCAAATTCATTTACGAATTTGTACTTGCAACAACATGCCATGTTCAATTTGCCATGTGCATTGTTTGGCTTATTTTTCCATTGAGTGGATTTGACTCCATGCTTGATTTAGAGGCCACATCTTGAGTATGTGAGGGAGGTGTTTGAGACCACCTCATGATCACATTAAGTGTTCTTTCACAAGATCTTGTGAGACCCATACTTTTGGCTTGAGGCCAATCGAGTCCCTTTGTGCATTTTGGAGTTTTGATGGCTTTTGCCTTGTGGTATTTTACTTTATTGCCTCATTTCTTAACAAAGGGTTTTATGCTTTGGTAGATTATGGAGTGACTTCTCACATGTACCCTGACTCGTAAGTGGCTCAACCTGGTAACATGGAGAAGTTCTTAATAAGAGATATTCTAATAAACTTAAGGGGATTAAAACTTAATAAAAAGAGAAATTTGACTACCTTTCCACCTGAGGTTGTTGTTCAAAGGTAATTCAGTGTCTAGCCACTCAAGGGTGTTGATTGAAGACAAGGTATTTGACCACCTATGGGTGTTGATTGAAGATATGTTCTGAGGTTGGTCATTAATGGACATTGATTGAAGACTCAATGCTACATGGCTATAGTGAGCCAAGTAATGACATTCCACTAGATTCCCTGTATGTTATCCTCTAGATCTTTGAGTAGTGACCGTGAGAACTTGCATTATGTTTACACTCAGGTTGTTGATGTAGGAGCATCTCTGGTTCTTGGCAACCCTGTATCACCAAAAACAAGTTATAGTTGTTAGTTGTGCTCAGTAGTTGATTTTGGGCTCTTGGTGATGTTTTCTTGTTTCCATCAATGGGGCTCAGTTGCTACTTGGTTCCTTCATTCACCGAGTTGGCTCGGTTGGTTCACCGAGTTATTTCCCATCGCTCGGTAATCTTTCTCACCAAGTGGTTTAGTTTGGATTTCTGTTGAGGCCAACTTGTGTATTTAATTTTGGTCACATGGTTAATGGTTGTATCAACCATTGGGAAGCATGTGTACTTAGATCTAGTCATTCCCTTCTCTAATATTGGATCTGAAGGCCAACTTGTTTCGATAGCCTCTTGTATAAATAAATAAGTATGTTGTAATTGTAGGTAATAGTTAAGAGTGATGAGTCTAATTATTGCCTCAATTTTGTTATGATCTTTATATTTTGTTGATACTTTGACAAACATTTCCAAGACATTTTATTACTTATACTTATGTGAACCTATGCCAAGTACAGCTAAAGCCACAAAATCTATGGG
The DNA here is from genome assembly GCA_027943335.1 of Chamaecyparis obtusa. NCBI lineage: Eukaryota > Viridiplantae > Streptophyta > Pinopsida > Cupressales > Cupressaceae > Chamaecyparis > Chamaecyparis obtusa. Next base: position 715,798 of record BSBK01005548.1, on the reverse strand, counting down.
TAGCTTGAGTGATATGTTTTGCTGACTATTATAAATATAATGTAGTACTTCATATAATTATTTCAAGCTATGTTCTAACATTTAAGTAGGAGCTGAAAATGTTGACTTGCATATGTGTACCGAATGTTACTAACCTTTTAGGTAAACACGGAGCGGTATGAAGAGTGGCACGTCTGCATTAAAGAAGGAGTGTTAGAAGACCAACCATGGTGGGAGAATCCAGCATGATTCTGATGGATATGCTGAGCTTTGAAGGAGCTGCTACTCCAGGAAATATAGGGAATTAGTCTTGCTATATTTCCTAAAAACTGTTATTCTGTTGTCAGCAGTAATTGTATTATGTCGTGGTTGTTTTATCTCCTCCATATTTGGCAAGGTTTAATGAGACTTTCTATTATGTTTTCAATAAGTGTCAATCCTTGATATAAAGGGATTTTGACTAATTTAGTAGGTAATGAAGAAAGATAGAATTATGTATTCAGTATAGTGGAAGTTGCTCTATTTTGTTCTTCATGAGTTATTTAGTTGTTATGTAACTAGTTAAGAAGAATTTAATGGAAGAGTGATTTTGGATTATCTCTTGTGTTGAGTAGTTATCAGAAGCTAACCAAGGGGGCTCACTTAGAAGGTGGATTAGATTAAGTTATAATAGATTTGCTTCCTATACTTTTCCTATTTTCAAATAGAGTTACTGTTTTGTTCCTGCAACATTTGCAGAAACGGGTATAGTGAATGTTTTGAGTTGTTAGAAAGGCTTAGATTGATTTCATAAGTTTTCTGTAGTAATTCTATTCAATAGTCAAGTGTGTTTACTTTCCTGCAACAATAGCATAGATCCCTTTCATGCATTTTATCTTCCTGTAGCATAGGTGTTATGACTCCTAAAGGAACTTAGTGCACAAACTGTGCTATCCCATTTCAAGTCTACATCCCTAGGTTGACAATCTAAATGCATTTCATGATGGGGATAGGTAATCCATAGCATAGAAATATTACCCTTAAGAGAGACAATGGCATGATTATCCCTACCTATTGTGAGACTGTTCATTTTTGGTGCCATTGCCAGGGATGGTGTCAAACTAGGAACCTCAATGAGTCATTTATTTTTCAGATTAGTTTCCTAATTTTAGTTAATACAAGAAGTTGTGAGCTTGCTTCACAAGTCATCAACTTACTTGCATGCATCGAAGAAGGCGAGATGCTCATGGCAGATTTCTTCCAAAGGAACCTGTTAAACTGAAAGAAGAGTTTGAAGAGCTTGAATTACCATTTCTTGATGCCAGTCCTGAGTTTGTTGCATCATCTTCAATAGAAGAAGAAGAAACCCAAGAAACATTTGACCTCTGTCCTTTTGTAGAAATATTAGCCAATTTTCATAATAATCCTACTCCAGGACTGCTTGTTGCTCAAAACCCTCCAGTCAACAATACTTTCCATCCATAGTTTCAATATCCAACACTTTCGGTAATGGCAGCTCCTACATTTCCATTTCCAATTCTAAGTCTTATTAATAATTCTAACCTCAATAACATACCTGCTTCAACACCTCCAAAGTTCTATGGCCTTGTTACGGAGGATCCTGACACCTTTTTGTTCGAGTTTGACATATTGTGTCGAAGTTTTGATTATAATACTAATAGTCATAAGCTTAAGTTGTTCCCAGCAACACTGAAGGAGTCAGCCCTGATATGGTTCATGGGATTAGGAGCAAATGCAATAGCTAATTGGGATGGAATGAAAGATTTGTTTCTAAGGAAGTATAAAGAATACTACAAGGGAAGTGATTCAAAAGGAGATGACATCTTCCATATGTCACAAAGGGAAGAAGAGACATTAGAGGACTACATATCACGCTTCTTATTTAGCCTATAAAAGAACCCACAATATGCATTGTAGGAGGATTCACAGAAGCTAATTTTTCTAAGAGGAGTGAATGAAAATTGTCTTGAAGCTCTAGACCTCATGGCTGGAGGTGATATATCTTAGTCCTCCTGGGATGACCTCCAGAAGATTTGTATGAACTATTATAGAGTAGCGGTCAAGAAAGGAATGGGATTTCACTCAATGCTAACTAAAGGAAGTGGCTCTGGTATTTCAAAGATGGAGATTTCAAACCTGTTATCAGACTTTAAGCAAGACATCATAAATGATGTTGCTACACACCTAGACACAATGACCTCCAAGAAGAAACATGCAGACACAAAGGAACATCTGGCCGAATACTATCCTCATTGCTGCAAACAAAAGAAGGATTGTCAGTGCAAATTGGTCGCAAACCTGGAGAATCAGCATCTTCCAACTGAATACTTGAAGATAGACAAAGAGGATGAGCAAGTATTCTTTGTTGCTCAACATTAGCCATGGGCCATGAGACAAGGTATGCCTCAAGACCCATTAAAAACTTCAAGTCCATATAATAGTCAGTGGCAAAACCAAAATGTCCAAAGTCCTCCATAATATAATCAACCCACTTGGAATAATGCTTGGCCAAATAATCAATAGAATCAATGGTATCCTCCAGAGCAACCCCAATGGTCACAATTTCCAAACTAATGGCAACAACCACAAGGAAATTGGTAGCTCACTAACCAGTGGAGAGGACCTCAGCAATAGCCTAATCCAAATCCTAGATATCCACCTCTACCACCTCCAACAAATATGTCTGCAATAATGCCACCGCCTTCAAATATAAATCCTCAAAAGCAGACATAATTACCTGCTCAACCTCAATCGAATCCCAATAGTCAACAACCACATCAACAAATGTATGCTATTGATGCTCAACAGTACCCTGCCTATGCACTTGATATAGTTGATATACACCTAAGATCAGGTACTACCTTGCTAGCACTTGAACCACCCCTTATCACTGAAGTGCCAAACCTTCCTGCAACAACAATACCAATTCTAGAGAATGATTTGCTAAATATTGTTACATCAAAAAATGTTTCCAACTCAGCTAATATTCATACATTAGTTAAACCACCTTTTCCTCAGAGGCTCAGCACGGAGAAGCCCATACCAAAAGAAGACCAACCATTTGATATCATTGGCCAGCTTAAGAACATGCATGTCTAGATTCCCCTGTTTCAAGCAATAAAAGATGTTCCAGTTTATGGAAAAGCAATAAAAGAAGCTTTTCTTAAAAAGTCTAGGAGAAAGCAAAAGGATCCTACAACAGTTCATGCTATAGGAAAGTTGGCTGATATCATGCTAGGAAAACTGGTAATACCAAAATATTCAGATCTAGGGAGTCCAGTTGTGAATATTATCATTAATGGCCTGTCTGTCAAAAATGCATTAATAGACTTAGGTGTTGCCATTAATGTAATGACTAAGGATAATATGAATAAACTGAGTGTTGAAGGGTTGAGAGCTACTCCAACAATATTGCAATTAGTAGATAGCTCTATTTTTACTCCTGATGGAATGATAGAAGATATAATAGTTGCCTTAGATTCTTGGGAGTACCCTGATGATTTCGTGATCCTTTCACCAAAAGTGAACCTTGTTGGTTACCCTGTTATTCTAGGATGTCCATGGCTAGTAACAGCTGATGCAAACATAAGTTGTAGATCAGGGAACATGATAATTTCAGATGGGCAAGCCACTAAGAAATTAGCATTGTATCCTCTAGCTCAACCGCAACCAGATTTGAGTACACCTATATGGCCAGACTTAGGAGATGGGGAAGAAGAACTAAATTTTGTGGTTCAACTCATGATGTTACATAGGCAATCCTTTCTAAAGCTGCAAGAGGAAGATGAATTCATTCAAAGCATTCTTAATAATGATTGTGTTGTAATCAAAGATGTATCTGAGAGTTCTATGTTAGAGTTAAGTACGTATGAAGATAATTTTGAGGATTGTGTATTACCTTCATAACCTAATATTATCCACCATTTGCTACCTAGTGAAGTAAACACAAGTCCTATACCGAAAGTGTCCATGTTTGACCTTACAACTACTGTTGAACTTTCTAAGGGTCATAATCTCCATGTGAATAATAAGTTGCCTCCACAACAAATGGAACAACTAACTAAACTGCTACAAACACATGAGAAATCCTTTGCATGGGATTATGGGGATATGAAGGGATTAAGCCCAACATTATGTACTCATGGGATATATATCAATGAAGGAAGCATACCCCTTCGTCAACCTCAAAGAAGGATTAACCCAACATTAAGGGAGATACTCAAAACATAATTGCAAAAGTTATTAGATGCTAGCTTTATATATCTTATATCTGACAGTAAGTGGGTATCAACTTTGGTAATGGTACCTAAAAAGGGGGGAAAATAGAGGATTTGTGTGGATTATAGGGAGTTAAGTAAAGCTACCAAGAAAGATCACTTCCCATTACCATTCATTGACCAAGTGCTTGATACTTTGGCCGGTAAGAAGTATTTTTCCTTTCTTAATGGATATAGTGGATACAATAAGATAATTATTGCTCCAGAGGACCAAGAGAAGACTACATTCACATACCCATGGGGGACATATGCCTATTCAATTCTACCTTTTGGGTTGTGTAATGCTCTAGCAACGTTTCAAAGAGATGTGATTAGTATTTTTGCTGACATTTTACATGATTGTATGGAGATATATATGGATGACTTTACAACATTTGGAGTGACATTTGATGAGGCTTTGAAGAATCTTGAAAAGGTACTAATCTGGTGTAAGGAGCATAATATATCCCTTAATAGTGAGAAATGCTTTATGATGATGCAGGAAGGAGTGGTACTTGGGCATTTCATTTCAACAGCAGGAATTCAAGTGGACCCAGCTAAAGTAGAGGTAATACTTACACTACCTACTCCTACTAAACAAAAAGATGTAAGATCTTTTCTAGGACATGTTGGATACTATAGATGCTTTATTCAAAATTTTAGTCAAATTGCTAGTCCTCTGTACACAGTGCTTACCAAAGAAGTTGAATTTAAGTGGACACAAGCATGTGATGAGTCCTTCCTGCAGCTAAAGAACCTCCTAACAACTACACCAGTCCTAAAAGGATTAGATTGGTCTATTACATTCCACATCCATACAGATGCATCAAATTATGCATTAGGTGTTGTGCTAGGACAAAAGCCTACTAACCTTGAGAATGTAATTTACTATATCAGTAAAAGCCTCCATGGCCCTAAATTGAACTACACAATTACTGAAAAGGAACTCCTAGTTGTAGTTTATGCATTTAACAAATTCTGACACTATGTCACAGGCTATCCCATTTTTATTCACACTGATCACTCTGCAATAAAATATCTGATGAACAAACCTACTCTAATAGGTAGGTTGGCAAGATGGCTCTTACTATTGTAGTAATTTGATATCACAATTGTTGATAAGCTAGGAAAGGCCAATGTAGTTGCTGACTACCTATCTAGACTACAAAATGTTGATGAAGATACTACTCAGGTTGAAGATACATTTCCAGATGAACACCTATTCCATATAGCAATAAAAAACCCATGGTATGTAGACATAGACAATTATCTTGCAGCAAATAAGATGCCCCCACATTTTTCTCAAAAAGACAAGAAAAATCTTGCAGAGAAGAGCTTTCAATTTTCATGGATAGATAACAATCTATTTTACACTGGTCCAAATCAGATTATGAGAAGATGTGTGAGAGAAGATGAAGTATATGATATACTCCATGCTTTTCATGATGAGCCTTGTGGAGGTCACTTTGTAGCAAAGCGAATAGCCTTGAAAATCTAACAACATGATATTATTGGCCTCAATTACACAAAGATACAGCCAGTTATACAAAAAAATGTGGTAAATGTCAAAGGATGGGTCAACCAACAAAATCAAATGAGATGCCACTTAATCCACAAGTAGTAATAACACCCTTTGATAAGTGGGGTATGGACTTCATTGGACCAATTGATCCACCATCAAATGGAAAATCCTACATTTTGGTTTATATAGATTACCTGACAAAATGGGTCGAAGTGAAAGCTATGCAGAATGCAAGGGATGAAAAAGTAGCAAAATTATTGTATGAAGAATTTTTTACCAGGTATGGAGTCTCTAGAGAGATAGTAACAGACCAAGGCACACAATTCACATCAAACTTGATCACAGATCTAATGAAGGAGTATAGCATAAGGCATCGGAAGTCTAGTCCTTATAATCCACAAGAAAATGGATAGGCAGAGGTGACTAATAGAGAAATAGAGGCCATATTAACAAAGACAATACAATTGCATCACAAGGATTGGAGCAGTCGATTGATAGAGGCAGTCTGGGATTACCGTACCACATGGAAGACAACAAAAAGGTTCACACCATTTGAATTGGTCTATGGAAAAGTAGCAATGTTGCCCATAGAGTTTCAACACAAAACATTGCGCACAACACTTGAGCTAAAAATTAATCTTCCTGCAGCACAAACAGAACATCTCCTCCATCTCAACACATTGGATGAAATTTTCAAGTCAGCATTGGAGCGAACAGAGCTAATCTAGAACCAAAGGAAAAGATGGCATAATTCACATATCAAGAACAAGCAATTTCAAGTAGGAGATTGGGCTTTACTATATGATTCCAGATTCAAAGAGAACCTAGGAAAGCTGCAAACTAGATGGCTCAGACCCTATGAAATTCAATATGTTTTTAATAATGGAGCAATTCAGCTAACCACACTTGATCCAGTACAACTTAAGCTGTTAGTCAATGGACACTGCTTGTGCCTATATCACAAGCCTCAAACCAAAGAAGGATTCTTGAAACAGTTCAACATGCATAGTTTAACAGCCCCTCAGGAAATAGTTCCTTGCAGCAGAAGGTGAAAGCCTTCCTCCTACAGCATCACCATGACATATGTTCGCTATCACTCATAATAAAACTTCATTTAATGAAGTATACTTCTTCATTCACTTTTCTCTTTTCTTCTCATCAACTCATCTCATTCCTATTTCTACCACCCACACAAATTCCATGTCACCCACAATTTCTATTTTCAAATGCTTTCAATAAAATGCCATGTCAGCAATCTAATGCGGCCGCTAGAATCAACACTCTCATCAGCTCACATTTTTGTATGGTAACTAATCACCAGGTACAACTTTCTAACTCACTTACTTTTAGCGCATAGGTTTAATTAATTATATCTAGTACTACATTAAATGTATAATATATGCATTAAGCCAATTTCCCAACCTTGTGCTAAATTTAACAAGTGAGGATAGCTGTTCAACTTTCATAGGGGGTAGGGGAAGTGTACTAACTTCCAAGTGTCATTCCTAAACTACCCTTATCATACCCCTGTCACATCAGTGTTGTACTTAGGTTGTGTTCCATTAATTCTTTTTATCCTTCACACATTTCCCATACTTTCAAATTCTAATTTCCTAAACTTGACATGACTTCAAAAGGATCATAATTAATTTGTGAGGTAACTCACACTTAAGGTATTGATGTCCTCTGAAATCAATGCCATTATTATAGTTCATGTCAAGTAAAACAAAGGTAATGCAAGCAAAAATATCGGTATTTTCAAGAATCACAATTGCATTTCAAAAGAGGGAATTTGTAGAGAAACTGAAAGCTTAGCAGTGAGTTGGAGAGCTGAAAAATTAGAGAGTGGGAATTATTAAGATGGGCAGACAATTACAAAGACATGAACTAGTCATTCATGGTATTTTGCTGGCGGATGTTGAGGTAGTCCGCAGGTTCAATGCATGCGGCTGGCTTGGCTATTTTCTTCAGCTGACAGAGTTTAATGAGGAGGTTGCTGCAGAATTCATGGGTACATTTGAAGAAGGACAAGCAACCATATGGGGATTGATAGTTGTCTCTACTGAAGAGAGAATTGTGGAAGTTACAGGGTTACCAGTTGTGAGAGAACATTATCCAAATGAGTATGACGCCAGGTCATCTTGAGCTCAATTCTCCAGGCCGGGTGATCCTCTGCTTGAAATTACTAAGCAAGGGTGCAATAAATTGTCCCTTCCACAACCATTTCCAGAACTAGCTACGCACATCATTGGGTATTTAACTTGTGAGGGAAGGTTTTCAAACATGCTTGCTCATCATTTTAAGCTGCTTAGCTGTATCAAGCATAATCTTCAAGTTAATATTCCCAATTTTCTTTATAATATGCTAAGTATCAGTGCCGAGGAAACTCAAAAAGGTAATGCAAACTCCATTAGTCACCATGCCTTAATCAGGCTTTTTGTTGAAAAATCTCTTAGGGATGTTTCCCCCATGTCATGGGCAAAATTTTTCCAAACCAAAACTTTGCAACCCCAAGTAAATCCTGTGGCCCAACCTCTAGAAGATGCAGTAGAATCTTTTGACCCTATTGGAGAAGTAGCTGTGAAAGAAAAAGAACTGGAATTACCACCAGAAAACCAACCTCCTGAACTTACTCCAGAGATTAATGTACCCACTTCTTCCTCAAGAAAAGGAAAGCAAAAAGTTAGAAAAGAAATCCCTAACTTAGAAGGAGAAATTTTAAACCCTGCAATTCAAGTTAATAAAAGAAAATGGTTGAGGCTTGTAGTAACTACTCCTGCAGCATATACTCCTACAACACATAAACCAAAAAGGTCTTACCAACCTAAAACTACAGTGGTTGAAGAGGCAATTGTTTGTAGAAGCCCTCGCATGAGAGGACAGGTGTCTCCACCTTCTCCTCAACACCCAGAAGTTCCAGCACCAAAACTTGATAAAGAGCCCTATGTTGAATATATTCCTGATGACTCCCTTACGCAGACAGAATCCCATCATATGGAGGAGCCTCCTAATGAGCAAGAACCTAATAGTAGCATGCCACAGAATGATGAAGGAATGCTTGAACTGAACCTTGCAGTAATGCAAGAGAGAATTCCTGTGAATGTTCAATCTACTCCTCCTCAGCATCTTGTATATTCTAATTTATCCATTATACCTTATCAATCAATGTGGTTCACTGACTTCTTCTAGAAGACTGTTAAGGAGAAGAAAAAGAAGGCTCAAATGCAAGAGTTCCCTTCATCAACAATTCAGTCTGTCCTCTTTCATCTATACAACCATTTTATCTTTCAGAAAACATGGTGGAAGCAAGAAAGAAATCAAATGAAAAGGGAAATTTTTGAGAAGGATAAGGAGATTGAATCTCTCAAAGAGTAGCTAAGGAAATAGAAAGAGAAAATGGACAAGGCCTTGAAACTAGCTGACCAGGTGATAGCTTGTAGACCACCACCTAGGGTATATGCTATTTTCTTAAAGGAGCAATTTCTTTTGTTTCAACTTATGATGACAATGAAGGACATTGATTGTGAATTCAAGTCGGCCCAAGAATTCTATGGTTTGTATCAGACTCTACCATCATGGCAACAAAATCTATTATGTGAGCTTTATTTGCACAATTTTACTATCCCACATGAAACAAAGTGGAATCCTCTCCTCTATATAGGGGACATTCACTTAAGGGCCTTGATGTCATGGATGCATAATGAGACAAACTATGATAGACAACTGAACACCTACAGGGATCTAGAGAAATCTGAGCCTTTGCCATTAAGGGCTGAGTCACATAAGCCTGATGTTCTTTTGAGGGATTGGCTCAATTTGACTAATGGGAGACCAAAGCCAGAAATCAGGGAGAAACTATTTGCATTAAGGGATAAAGTTTATAGAGATTATCAGACATTGCCCAATTTTACAGCCCAAAGAGCTCTTTTAGGAGTCAGAAGTAGGTGGAATAGATTGCTAGAAGCTTTCAGAAAAGAAGAACCACATAGCCCAATTAATTATGAAGTAGCTATCTACAGAGTGGCTAATTACATGAAGTTGGGATTGCATCCTAGAAGGGAATTATGGATGCCTTTATCCTTCTAGCCACCTACACTCTTTTGGCTCCTATATGACATTAGTACTACTAGACTGGATTAGTTGGTTGAGGAGCATCAAGAAGATTACTTGGAACACATAAGGGGGTTCTACTACACTTTCATAAGTGGAAAGAAGGGAAAGATGACTGTTGGTGATTTCAGGACCATAGCAAGGAAATACAATGCTTGAGGACAAGCATTCTATTAGTAGGGGGTAGATGATGAGCCTAATTATTGCCTCAATTTTATTATGATGTTTATATTTTGTTGATACTTTGACAAATATTTCCAAGACATTTTATTACTTATACTTATGTGAACCTATGCCAAGTATAGATAAAGCCACAAAATCTATGGGTAGCTTGAGTGACATGTTTTGCTGACTATTATAAATATAATGCAGTAGTTCATATAATTATTTCAAGCTATGTTCTAACATTTAAGTAGGAGTTGAAAATGTTGACTTGCATATGTGTACCAAATATTACTAACCTTTCAAGTAAACACTGAGCGGTATGAAGAGTGGCACATCTGCATTAAAGAAGGAGCATTAGAAGACCAACCATGGTGGGAGAATCCAACATGATTCTGATGGATATGTCAAGCTTTGAAGGAGCTGCTACTCTAGAGAATATAGGGAATTAGTCTTGCTATATTTCCTTATAACTATTATTTTGTTGTCAATAGTAATTGTATTATGTCATGGTTGTTTTATCTTCTCCATATTTGTCGAGGTTTAATGAGACTTTTCTGTTATGTTTTCAATAAGTGTCAATATAAAGGGATTTTGACTGATTTAGTAGGTAATGAAGCAAGATAGAGTTATGTATTCAGTATAGTGGAAGTTGCTCTATTTTGTTCTTCATGAGTTATTCAGTTGTTATGTAACCAGTTAAGAAGAATTTAATGGAAGAGTGATTTTGGATTATCTCTTATGTTGAGTAGTTAGTAGAAGCCAACCAAGGGGGCCCACTTGGAAGGTGGATTAGATTAAGTTAGAATAGATTTGCTTCATTTACTTTTCCTATTTTCAAATAGAGTTACTATTTTGTTCTTGCAGCATTTGCAGAAACGGGTATAGTGAATTTTTTGAGTTGTTAGACAGGCTTAGATTCATTTCATAAGTTTTCTACAGTAATTCTATTCAATAGTCAAGTGTGTTTACTTTCCTACAGCAATAGCATAGATTCCTTTCATGCATTTTATCTTCCTGCAACATAGGTGTTGTGACTCCTAAAGGAACTTAGTGTACAAACTGTGTTGTCCCATTTCAAGTCTACGTCCCTGGGTTGACAATCTAAATGCATTTCATGATGGGGATAGGTAATTTGTAGCATAGATATATTACCCTTAAGAGAGACAATGGCATGATTATCCCTACCTATTGTGAGACGATTCAAAGAGATCAATTTTAGAAGAGAAAAGATAGGATCTAAAATTTGAATCCTCGCATGTATGAGGACTGCTTTAATTGAATTTTGATTGTATATGGCTATAACTGGGAAGGCCTTATAGCCCAACATGTATGAGTTTATTCTTGAATAATATATGAAGTCTCTACATTCTCTCTCTTATTGCTTGTGTTTTAGCTTATGTGTGTTGATTTTGCATGGATGTTGGTGATTTGGGTGTGCCTTTTGCCCCTCATCCAACCCTTAGTTGCATCAGGTGGTATCAAAGTGAGGTTAGATCTAGATCTAAATTTGCAAATTTAGGTCGAGGGTTCCTTCTTGTAAGCCCTAGTGGGTATTTGTTGTGGGGTGGCAGATTGCAATCTGACCTACAATTGCAATGGGTTTCAAGATGGTTCATGGGAGGTGAGATGCAGATCCATGATTAGCAAACATGATAAGACAAATTACTATTAGGTTAGAAGCTATTGGGACAACCCAGCACCGATGAAGACATCTTAAGGATGTTAGTGATGAAGAAGTAGAAGATGAGCAAGGTGAAGTAGAACCTACAGTTGAGATGGATCAAGGTGAAGAAAGAATTTTGAAGGAATTGAAAAAATTGAAGTCCACAGCACATTTCAATCACCCTAAATACAATGGAAGGCTGGATTCAGATGATTTGATGGATTGGATAATTGAGATGGAAAATTATTTTGAATATGATTTTTTTCCTGAGGAAAAGAAGGTAAAAATTGCAAGTACAAAGTTGAAAAGTCATGCATCCTTATTGTCAGAGCATCTTCAATTAGATAGAAAGAGGAAAGGCAAAGACAAAGTCAAGGTATGGAATAAGATGGTGAATAAATTAAAAGGAAAGTTCTTACCTTGTGATTATCAGATTAACCTAGTTCGACGAATGCAAAGTTTAAGGCAGAAAGATAGCTCGGTAAAAGACTATACTGAGGAATTCTATAGACTCAACATCAGATCTGGACATGTTGAGGATGAAGTGGAAATAATTTCTAGATACCTAAATGGAATAAGAGTTTCTATCCAAGAGGAAATCAATTCTGTTAAGTTGGAAAGTATTGAAGAAGCTTATCAGTTTGCACTAAAAGCTGAGGATAAATTAAACAAAATACATGAGCAAAGATAAATAGGAAGAGGTGGTAGATTCACTAGAGGAAGAGGTAGATCTTATGGTGAAAACAATAGATTTGATCAAGACAAAATGAATTAGGATAAAGGTAAGACCGAGTGGAAAGGTGAAAGTTCTTATAGAGGAAGAGGCAGTAACTATCGAGGTGGTTATAGAAGAGGTGGATTCCAAGGAACTTGTTACAATTGTGGAGAAGAAGGACATAGGTCATTTGAGTGTACACATGCAAGTACTAAGGTTGGTAACAATATAAATGCTTTGGTGCAAGAAGATTCACCGAATGAACCAGAGAAGGAAAAGAACTTGATGGTTAGAAGAGCACTATTGAGTGAAAGTGATAAGGAAGATCTTGTAAGGAAAAGTTTGTTCAAAACTAGATGCAGAGTTGTTGATGAAGTGTGGAAGGTAATCATTGATAGTGGAAGCTCGAAGAATTTGGCATTTGAGGAAATGGTTGCAAATTTGCAGTTGGAAAGGTTGAAACAACCGAGACCTTATCAAATTTCATGGATCAAGGATAAGCATACACTATTGGTAAGTGAACAATGTTATGTGAATTTGAAAATTGGAAAGTACTATGATAACATGTTATGTGATATCACGCCTATGGATTGTTGTCATATTTTGTTGGGTAGACCTTGACAATATGATAGATATTCTATATATGATGGAAGATTTCATAAATATACTATTTGGGCTGATGGGAGAAGACAAATCTTGTTGTCTTTGATTGAAGAATCGGTTAGTAATGTTTTTACATATGTGAAATTTTATTTAATGGAAGTAAGAAAGTTTGTTAAGGATTTAAAGAAGAATGATGTATGTTTTGTTGTGATTCCTAACAAACCAAGGAAGAAAATAGTGGATAGTATCCCTGAAGAGATTGATAAGATACTCACCGACTACAGAGAGATCATTATTGATAATGTACATGATGGTTTTCCACCGAAGAGAAGCATTGATCATTGTATGGATCTGACTCCTGAAGCTAGTTTATCGAATAAGTCACCACATCAGTTAACACCTTCTGAGAATCAGGAACTTAACTAACAAATCCAAGAATTGTTGCAGAAAGGTTTGATCCAAGAAAGTTTGAGTCCATGTGCAATACCAGTTGTATTGGAACCTAAGAAGAATGGAGAATGGAGAATGTGCACTAATTCTAGAGAAATTAATAAGATAACAGTGAAATATAGGTTTCCTATATCGAGAATGGATGTCATAATGGATAGTTTGAGTGGAGCAAAGTATTTTACCAAAATTAATTTGAAAATTGGATATCATTATATCAGAATCAAAGAAGGTGATGAGTAGAAGACTGCAGACAAGAGAAGGTTTGTATGAGTGGTTGGTTATGCCTTTTGGTTTAACTAATGCACTGAGTACTTTTATGAGATTTATGAATGAGGTTTTGAAGAATTTTTTTGGCAAATTTGTGATTGTATACCTAGATGACATTCTGATATTTAGTAAGACCGAAGAAGAAATTTTTTTGCACATTAAATAGGTATTGCAAAGATTGAAAGAAGAAAATTTGTTGATTAATTTGAAAAAGTGATCCTTCATGAAAGAGGAGATTCTATATTTTGGATTTGTGATTTCAATTGATGGTTTGAAAATGGATCCTGAAAAGGTTGAAGCTATTTTGAATTGGCCTACACATGGAAATGCTAGTGAGGTAAGATCATTTCATGGTTTAGCAAGTTTTTACTAAAATTTCATCAGAAATTTTAGTTCAATTTGCAATGCTATGACTGAGACTATGAGAGGAGATAAAAGAGAATTCAAGTGGACACATGGAGCTAATAAGAGTTTTGAGACTTTTAAGCAGAAGGTTGTTGAATTTCCTGTGTTAGCTTTACCTAATTTCAATAAGGTATTTCAAGTTGAATGTGATGCAAGTGGTAGTGCAATAGGAGTTGTGTTGAGTCAAGAAGGTAAACCTATTACTTTCTTTAGTGAGAAATTGAATGATGCAAAAAGAGAATATTATGTGTATGATCAAGAGTTCTATGCTATTGTTCAAGCCCTAAAGAAATGGAGACATTATTTGATACCGAGTGAATTTTTATTGTATACTGATCATAAGGCTTTACATTATTTGGGTAGTTAGAATAAGTTGAATTAGAGACATATGAAATGGGTTGAATATCTATAGAGTTATTCGTTTGTGATAAAACATAAGAGTGGAGTCACTAACTAAGTTGTTGATGCATTGAGTAGAAGAAGATCTTTGATAACTGAAATGAGAATTGAAGTTCTTGGTTTTGATGACATGAAAGATTCGTATGAAACTGACCCTAATTTTTCTGAGCCATGGAGAAAGTGCAGAGCACCTATTCAAGATCAATTGAGTACTAAATGGGAAGAATATTTCATTCAATAAGGTATGTTATTTAAAGGTATTTAGTTGTGTATACCAAGAGGAGCCATGAGAGCTAATTTGATAAAGAAGAAACATAGTAGTGGTTTGGCTGGACATTTTGGCATTGAAAAAACATTAAATCTACTTAAAGAGAAATACTTTTGGCCACAATTGTATAAGGATGTTCAAGAATTTGTGAAAAGTTGTAAAATTTGTCAAGTTACAAAGGGAGTAAGTCAGAATATTGGATTGTATACACTAATTTCTGTTCCTGAGAAACCTTGGATTGATATCCGTATGGATTTTATTCTTGGATTACCAAAGGCAGTAAGAGGTAATGATTCTATATTCATTATTATGGATGGATTTTCTAAGATGGCACATTTCATACCCTGTAGAAAAACATCAGATGTGGTGCATATAGCAAATCTTCTCTTTAAGGAGATTGCCAGATTGCATGGATTACCGAAGAGTATTATCTTTGAACGAGACAGTAAGTTTGTTGGATACTTTTGGAAGACTCTATGGAAAACTTTAGGTACTGAGTTAAAGTATAGTTCTACATTCTGTTGGAGCTTTTCCTTGCAGGACCAAACTTGAATCAGTAGATTGGCTTGATTCTCAGGGTAGGCACTCAAGTTTGACAAGAAAACAGTCCAATTGATGAGGATAGAACATCCTCCTTCTTCTTTGAGCTCCACATCACTCAGGCAGGTATTGCCTTATCTACACACTCAAGACACCTTAAGATAAACAATAGGCCTACAGATAGATTATTGTGGAATAATCTTCAAACCCCTTCAGGTAACTTGAACCCCAATGAAGCCAATTCACATGCAACAACCCTACTTGCACAGAATGAGTCTGAAGACTAGAAAGAACCTCCTACTACTACTACCAACATGAAAGGGAAAGGTATTTGATTTGATGTTGGGTTGGAAGGGCTCCTAAGATACACTAAGTCTCTCATAGACTAGTGCCTTGTCCAATGGGGCACAGAGTCAAACACCTCATTGCAAAAGAAAGACATGAAACAAGAAGACAATACATTAAAATATGGTGATGCCTTACATCAATCATACACCATTAACCAGGTCATACTTCCACATTCCACTTGTGTACCCAAAATGTGCTATCACCTATTTAAAGGATATTAACTCTCCCCTTGGAAGAGACCTATAAACAAGTAATACATTAACCAACATCCACTGGAAGACAAACATAAGATACCCTTGATACCCCAATTCATACACACCTAAAAACCAATCCCAAACCTAGTTGCTTTTGCGAAAACAACTCTATTGGAAACACAAAGGAAATGCAAATAGAAAGATGGAAACACCCTTGATGCTTCAATAAATAAGTCTGAAACTCAAATGGAGACAATCTGATAAAAGTAGAAATACATTGAATCTCATACATAAGACAAATCAATTACAATGCATACCATATTCTCTAATCCAACAAAGGAGAAAAGAGCACCCTATATGCAAAGAAGTAGAGAAAATCTACAGGAAAAGGACCCTTCATGGAACCAGTTCTCCTCAAAAATTGTAGAAGAAGGAACCCTTACAAAATAAAACATTTCACTACTTATACCACTAACTACCTTGGAATCCCAAAAGAATTCAGGATGCAACAAGCTTCAAACAGCTAGGGTTAGGGTTTCACCCACTAAATCAACCAATAACAATCAGCAATAAATTCCAGGGGAGAAAACCAAGCAACCTGGACAAACAGACCCAAAACTAATCTTCACCAATGAAAATCCTCTAATTTGTACTAAAGATCATGCAAACACCATGCCTTTTCAGTCCATTTGTACACCTGCAACATGCCTCGAGCACAAAAAACATGGTACAAACCCTTGCAAATGATCATAGCACACCCTGGACCACACTGCGATGGCAAACAAATCATCTCTCACCAGTTCCAGTCACTTCTGCATTGAATTTTAGTCCTTTATGTCACTGAGAAACCCTTCAAAAAATTTGAATTTGAATAACAACAGCTACATTATGGTGCTAGCAGCAAATCGACGGTCGATATTTAAATCTAAGCTATCTTTATATCATGACCATTAGATCTCTTTATTTCCTGGGTTTTATGTCTTTAACTCAACCAGATACCCCAGGTCTACCTCCTATGACCACGCAACAAGGCACATCTTGTTCATGGAAAGAAAACCTTAACCCATCTCTAACTCTGCGACCTGGCGACAAAGGAAAACAAACTTACCCTGGTTACATTTGGCGAACTGGCGACAAAAGGTTTTTGCTAGTTCGCAGAACATTTTAAGCCACCGCTAAAACTTTTAGCGATCACGCGGCCTTCCTTCGCTAAATCACCAAACCTTTCAAAACTCCAGTACTTTTCCTCATGAATGAGCGAACCACTTTGAAACTTGTCGGAGCCACTAAGAATTTTGTCGGAACCTCTAAGCCCTTTGGCCCCCACCCGGGCCCGCTTTATGCCACTTGTCACCATGTTACTTGCTGCTCATCCCCGGTCATCTCTGACATAGGACACACATGCCTAAGCCTTTGAAAATGGACGACGGGTGTAAGATCTCACAGCTCTGACACCTTCCATGAGAACTTACACTGACTATGGATTTTGTCCCCATGACTGATCCTTTTGATAATGGCCCCACTCTGTAGTATTCCTTGTCATCCTCCAGCTCATCCAATAAAAACATGACACCTCAGTGACACAAAGCAATCGGTCCCACTATCCTTGGCTAACCTTAACCTCCTATCAATTTGGTGAACACGCAACCAAAGAAACCCTTCACCCATTCGTGAGAACTTTGAGAGCATTGCTAGAAAATTTAGCAATTCCGCGAACACTATTTGGCAAACCGCCGAGTCTTTAGGCATTTTGCAAAAATATCACGTGAACCAGCAAACAAAGCATACATTTATCAGAACTGCCAAAAAGACTGAGAAATCTACCAAGCCCACATCAAGAAGATCAATGGCCGTCTCATCTTCGCATAGGCATTCAAGATTCCATCAGATTACACACCCACCATTAGATCGAGAATCTTACCCTGGCCTGACAACCCTCTAACACCAGATGAAATCAACAACTGGCACATAATCTCAAGCCTCTGACAAATTTGATAAGAACTTATGCCATTCTTCAATTGACTAACAAGGTCAGGTCCCTCTGACACGTCAAAAACTAGGTCCCACTGACAACCTCCACCTCATTAATACATGGACCAATCACAGCTTGCCATTTGTGCATATGTGTCACTTAGGACCCACCTTTTAATCCTTTAGGAGATTGGATGACTATCGTTAAGGCGTGACGTTAACACCCGTGCATCTTCCATCAGTGGTATAGCGATGATCATTTATTTTGCTCACTCATTAACCAAGTCAACAAGGAAAGAAGACAGGGCCTGCCGGGACAGATGGCACACGGTCGCGAATTCGCATGTCAAAGACCTCTGACACCAAATATTCATGCGAATTAATGATGACCACATATTTGAAAGGGTGAAACCAAGGAAAGAAATTTTGTGGCTGGAGACTTAGGAAAATAAAACACCGAGAGACCTAGGGACTTAAGGGAAATATTAAAGGGGGACCCCGACGTAAAACCTAACCACATAGCGAGCGAGGGGACTGTTGGAGCTCTAAATTTTGGGCAAAATTTAGAGTCCTATATAGTGATAAAACCCTAAAAAATGGCCTCTTAAACTCCATGCCCAATAATTAATGATGGAGTACATGAAATGGGATAAAATATTACATTAATTTTCAATTAAAAAATTGAGATATTATGGAAGGAAGCTCTGTGACAAGAACAATCAAAATTCTATGATCAAAGCCTTCCGAAAATGCTAGAATTTTGACCTGCTACAAAGATGATATCGACAGAGGTAGAAGATGGTCTAATTTTAAAAATATAAAAAAGACCCAGTTTGGAAAATCAAATTTCCTATCTCCAATAAAAATGTTAGCTTTCCATGAGGTGATTTGGTTTTTCAACCAAGCCCAAATCCGAAAGTTAGGTAGTTATTTTTTAGTTAGTTTATCATTTTTTCAAAACAATTTGTAATAAGGGTGTGTCTTTTCACCCTAAAGAGGTGTGAAAGCCACTTAAACATGTATATATACATAATGTAAAATTTAAAGAGAGAAGACAATACAAGATATATTAGAAGAAGATAGTGAGGACAAAGAAGAGGAGTCTTATGATAAAATTGAACAAGGCCTTGTGTTTGATGGAAATCTCAGTGATGATGAAGAAGACCCAAATTATATATCCCCTTTGGATGCATTTTTGAACTTACAGAAACAAGAGGAAGAATTTGCAGTACAATTAATCCTAAGGATGTTTCATATCTATCAAGAAATACCTTCAGAATGTAGACCTCCATCTTCTGATCTTTTAAACAAAATGTGAGAACTAGGTCTTTTATATGATCATCAGTTCCTTACCTTTCTCAAACTTATGAATAATGAACTAGTTGCAGAGGAGAAAGAGTGCAAAACTGAAATAACATATGAGTCAAGTGAGGTTTCATATTTAGATGGAGAATATTCTTTTGGACACTCTGAGGAAAATGTTTTCCATGATGATACTTGTATGATGTCAAACATCAGTGAATATGAAAATGAGGAAGAGGATCTTCTCCATGTAGAAGAGATTTCAGCCTTATTAGACATAGAATACCGAAGACACACTGAGAAGAATGGTCCAATTTTTTTCTCAATCCACCATGGTAAGGAGATAGACGGATCAACCCATATTCAAGAGAAATTAAATTGTGGAGATGAAATAGAACTGCATGAACAAGAGGAAGTTTTAGGAGATAATGTCAATAAAGATGTTAGTCTTGTTGATGAAAAACTTGATGATCCAAATGAAAATTCTCATGAATGTATGCCTGAATTGTCTATGTTCTTGAATCTGTTGTTTGAAGAGGAAGTAGATGAAGATATGTCTGATTTCTCTATTTTATCAAATCCATTGTTTCAAGAGGATCCTTTATCCAATGGAATCCATCAACATTATAATGAAGATAATAGTCCTAATTTTAAATTTGATGAAACTCATGAAGTGCATTCAAAGGGTGAGATATCTTGGAGTTCATCCTTTGAGCCAGAGGTACACCAAACATATGAAGATGAGATGGAATCAGCTAGACATGATGAAGAGAATGTGTTGAAGCATAGTTCTAAAAATTTTAGAAATGTCCCAGCTGATCAAACTCTTGGTGAGAGAGATTTTGTACCTCTTGAAGATAAGCTATTCTCAAAGCCTTTTGGTGAGGAGAAAAAATATCCAAAATATAGAGATGGGACAGATTGTGAACAAGAAGGTATCCGAAAAAAGAAGACTAGCCTAGAGGTTTGTATGATTAACCAAAATCTTCTATTCAACAAGGATTACAATGGACCTGATGATTTCTCAAGGACTGAATATAGATTGGATGCCAAAGATCATATTGATGAAGCGGTGAGAATTGTCTATAAGGATGACATGTGTAATGCAACAAGGTTAAAAGTGTTACGTGATCAAAATCAAGTGTTTGATAGAGGAAAGGATCAATGTTCAATTTTGGGGGGCCTGGGGCCACCCAATTTTACTTCGCATCAAATTAGTATGGATACTTGGTCTGCTTCTCCAAAGATAGCTAGAATCTCACTATGCTCACATGGAGCATACGTCCCCAGAAAGAGCCTGTTGGAGCTCTAAATTTTGGGCAAAATTTGGAGTCCTATATAGTGATAAAACCCTAAAAAATGGCCTCTTAAACTCCATGCCCAATAATTAATGATGGAGTACATGAAATGGGATAAAATATTACATTAATTTTCAATTAAAAATTTAAGATATTATGGAAGGAAGCTCTGTGACAAGAACAATCAAAATTCTATGATCAAAGCCTTCGGAAAATGCTGGAATTTTGACCTGCTACGAAGATGATATCGACAAAGGTAGAAGATGGTCTAATTTAAAAATATAAAAAAGACCCAGTTTAGGCAATCAAATTTCCTATCTCCAACAAAAATATTAGCTTTCCATGAGGTGCTTTGGTTTTTCAACCAAGCCCAAATCCAAAAGTTAGGTAGTTATTTTTTAGTTAGTTTATCATTTTTTCAAAACAATTTGTAATAAGGGTTTGTCTTTTCACCCTAAAGAGGTGTGAAAGCCACTTAAACATGTATATATACATAATGTAAAATTTAAAGAGAGAAGACAATACAAGATATATTTTCATAGGATATAATGCGATCAAAACTACAATATGAACTCTAATGTATTATTTTTTCAACATTAATAAAGATAAGTGCTCTTCTTTTTTATTTGTGGTTATAAGTTATATGCTTTCAATTAGTCTTTCAGATTACTCTATGAACCAGGGTATCCTACTGTATTTTTCTATTTGATGCATTCATTTATGACTAATTTGTACAATTTGAATAATGGTAGCATGGTCTGAGAACCTGTTACTGTTTCCTTTTGGGCTCTTAAGTTGAAACCACAGGACCTATTGTATAAGTTGTTTTAAATTTTGTTTCAATAGAAGCTTGTAGGGTGATGTTCTCGCTTTACAGGAGTGAGTTTCCTTAAAACCATCTTTGATTGTATGTTGGATTGAAAGTTTTATGACTTTATAGCCCAAGTATTTAGAAGGCACTGATCTAACTATAATTTAGAAATTTTCATTTGGTTCATACTTTGTGGTTTGTAGATTATATAATCATTATTTCAAAAATATTACTTTTGAGTCCTTAGTTTAATCCACTTTAGTCAAGATTTATACAAATAGAGATTATTAGAGGATTTGTTTCTTTCCTCCAAGGATCATTCACCACCTTGGGAGGAACTTTGTTTATTTATGTACGCAGTTGTGCAACATAGAGAATTTGATAGTTTAAAGTGAATTTAGGCCTACCAGCCTTGGCTTGATTAAGCCAGAATTACAGAGGTATTAGTGTGTACCTATTAGTTGGCCAAAAGTGATCCATCATTTTTGGGAACCAATAGGGACATAACATTCAAGCACATGGGTTAATGAGATTTTAAGTGGCCCAGAAAAGTAACAACAAAATAGAAAAGGGCTAGGACAAAACAAAGGGTTTCCACACCAACGACTAGTTTTTGAAATTCAAACAAGGGTTTTAGCCAGAAAAAGAGGAAAACAAGCTGCAAAGACCAGAAGAAAAATGGTAGGGCCATGAAAATTTGCAGGTGCCAACACATTCCACCCACAGACTGATGGACAGACAGAGGTTGTAAATAGAATTTTAGGTAATTTGTTAAGATTATTAGTTGGAGATAAACCAAATAATTGGGATTCTATGTTGGCACAAGCAGAGTTTGCATACAATAATTTAGTGAATAGGAGTACTAGAAAAGCTCCTTTTGAGATTGTTAATGGCATACAATCAAGAGGTATATCAGATTTGAATAACATTGCTAGTGAAGAAAAGAGAAGTATTGGAGGAGAAGAATTTGCATGAGTTCATGAAGACATTGCATGAGGAAGTAAAACATAATTTGGAAAATACTAATCATAAATACAAGGATAGAGAAGACAGATCAAGAAGACATAAGAATTTTGCAGTTGAGGATGAAGTATTGGTTCATTTGAAGAAAAGTAGATTTCCTATTGGAACCTATGGAAAATTGAAGATGAAGAAATTTGGTCCCTGCAAGATATTGAGGAATTTTGACAATGAAAATGCTTATGAAATTGAGTTACCTTATGACATGGATATCTCACCTATATTCAACATTGAAGACTTGTATGAGTATCATGAATCTAATGAATAAATGATAGTACCGAATGATTATCCTAAGAAGTAGACATAAGAAGTTGAGTAGATTTTAGAACAAAGAGTTGGCAAAAGTATAAGAGGAAAAGAGTACATGGAATATTTGGTAAAGTGGAAGAACAAACCGATCAAAGACAGTTCATGGATCACATAATCTGAGTTGGATTCAACTCAGGTTGTACTTACTACATGATTCAGAGAATCATCTCAAAACAACCCCAGGTGTCTGATTTAGGAGCATCTCAGGTTCTTGGCAATCATGTATCACCAAAAATAAGTTAGAGTTGTTAGTTGTGCTCGGTAGCTACTTTTGGGCTCTCGGTGATATTTTCCTGTTTCCACTGATGAGGCTCAGTTTCTACTCAATTCCTTCATTCACCAAGTTGGCTTGTTGGTTCATCAAGTTATTTCCTGTCACTCATTAATCTTGCTCACCAAGTGGTTTAGTTTGTATTTTTGTTGAGGCTAACTTGTGTATTGAATTTTGGTCATGGAGTTAATGGTTGTATCAACCATTGGGAAGCATGTGGACCTAGATCTGGTCATTCCCTTCTCCAATGTTGGATCTAAAGGCCGACTTGTTTTGGTATCCTCTTGTATCAATAAAGAAGTATGTTGTAATTGTAGGTAGAAGTTAGGAGATCAGTTTTAGAACAGAAAAGATAGGATCTGAAAGTTGAATCCTCGCACGTATGAGGAATATTATAATTGAATTCTGATTGTATATGGCCATAACTAGGAAGGCCTTACAACCTGACATGTATTAGTTTATTCTTGAATAATATATGAAGTCTATCTATTATCTCTCTTCATGCTTGTGTTGTAGCTTCTGCGTGTTGATTCTGCAAGGAGGTTGGTGATTTGGGTGTGCCTTTGGCCCCTCATCTTTCCCTTCCTCATGTCAGTTATTATGTCACCCTTGAGTCATGCATTTTATTGGAATATGTGTAGCCTCTCTTGTTTGTGTAATTGCATTGTGACTATGGTAGGGTTACTATCTCTATGAGCATGGTGGGGTGGGCCTCTGGGTTCCACATGGTAGGATGACATTACAAATCTATACCACTAGTGGGGACTGGTGTATAGAGACATACTTCCTCTAGCTACAGGACTTAGAGCTTGAGAGCTCATCCCATCTTTTTGGTTCATTATATGCAGTTGTATCACTTGATGTTCTTTATTAGTCTATATAGTAGTTTGTATTCTTTTAGGTATTTTGATGTAACTAAGTGACTATGGCCTTGATATTTGTGTATCTGGTACTCCCTGATGTGGATCTAGATGATTTATGTCATACATTAGAGTTGGCATAGATTTAATTTTTTTTTCCTTATATTTTTTGGGCTAAGCCTCTAGATTGATGTTTGTGTTTAATCATTGACGTCTACGCAGATTTTAGATTGGTATCTTCATCTAGGGATTGATGTGTTCGCCTCTCTATACTGAGACTTTAGTCTCAGATGTTCACCAACCATGAATCGACATCTTTGTCGATTAGCATCTTCACAACCAAATCAATGTCTTTTCCTACCTTCAATGTCTCTTCCCAGTTTGATTTTGCAATTAGTTTTAGGAGTTGGGTGATGTTCTTAGGCTTTTGGGTTGGTTCCTTGAGTGTTTCTTGGATGTGTTTAAGGCCCTGACAGACCAATTTTAGCACCAAGACCATACATAAAATGTAGCTC
This sequence comes from Chamaecyparis obtusa, assembly GCA_027943335.1. Taxonomy (NCBI): domain Eukaryota; kingdom Viridiplantae; phylum Streptophyta; class Pinopsida; order Cupressales; family Cupressaceae; genus Chamaecyparis; species Chamaecyparis obtusa. The sequence goes on along the minus strand of BSBK01005548.1, from coordinate 691,557 downwards.
CTTTCTTAAAATTAAGTTAAATTTCATGTATATAATTTAAGGATATTTGAGAGTGGTTCCATCTTCCTAGAATTTAAGATAAAGATTCTAGATTTTGAGGATTTTTAGGAAATTTTAGATAGAGCCAAATTTTAGGAATCAACATATTGTCTTCAACATGATTACTAGTAGACTAATGATTGTAACTTTAAGTCCTTGACTTGTGCACGATCATTTGAGGATCATTGATTATTGTATTGTTTATGCTATGGTTATTTGGTAATTAACATGTATGTTTAACCATATTAGGAACATTTATTTTGGGCTTAAAATGAATATTAATGATACGGATTGATGATGGAAATTAGTCTCCTCCTAGTGTATCCATAAGATCTTGTTAGCCTTTCCTCTTGTGGTTCATAGATGATGTTTGAATCCTTTGAGGGGGTTTCCTCAAAATGTGTATTATCTATTCCAAGTAGGTGGTTGTTAGTGGCTTGGGAATCTTTGGAAGTGTTTGTAATATGTCTTCATGTGTATGAACATGTGATGTTTGTGTTATTATCTTGATATGTTTATTTTATGCACTTGATTACTTGATGCTCATGTTATGATATCTTGTAATTCAAAAAAAATGTTAAGTGCATATTTTACCCTTTGTTTCTGAGGGTTATTGGGTGGGGGATTACAATGCAGGGCAAAGCAAGAGGGTGGAATAGGTCTTTGGCTAGTAGGTTTGATTGGTTTGGTTGTAGTGGTTAAATTATATTGGAGATGGTGTAATTTTTAGAATCCAGATTAGACCATAATAATAAATCATAAGTACCTCATGAGAGTTGATAATGCATGTGTGCCTCAAGGTAATTTTATGGGGAGGGGTTCCATCCTTTAGGACACTCACAAAAGAGGGGTGAAGCTCATCAAGGAGGGAGTTTTTGGATTTGTAATAGAGAATCTAATGCTCTTTTTTAACATGATTCTTATATGGTCATCCCTCAATTATGTCTCGGTTCCCTCACCTTCAACCCCTTGGTAACATTTTTATTGATGCTAGTTGGAGTAGAGTGATAGATTTTAAGGAAATCATACTCAAGGGGCATGTGCAAGTGATTTGTTGGAAGGATCCTCAGGATTTCTCAATAGGTGGCACTGAAGAAAGTCACCAAGAGTTAGTTGTAATTTTAACAAGTAGATTTTGTAATTTTCTTAAGGAAAGAGATGTTTTGGCTTGGAGTCTAGTTCCAAAGGGAAAAAAAATTTATGCCTCTAGGTATCTTGAGTTGGATAGTCAAGTACAGGGTCAGGACAGTGTTCCTTGGTGGAAACATGTTTGGAATAGTTTCTCTTAACCTAAATGTAACTTTTTTCTTTGGTCGGTTTCCCAAAGTAAGTGATTCACTTGGGAGAATATACAAAAGAGAAGTTTTTAGGGACCTAAATGTGTTCTTTGTAAGAGGAGTGAGGAATGTGTTTCTCATATATTATTTAAGTGTTGTTACTTTGGAGAGATTTGGAACCTATGGTGGGGAGTATAAAATCATGCTTGTGTTCATACCACCTCTTTAGTTGAAAATTGGGAAAGCTTGGGCCGCCCTCTAGCCAAGCCCTCTTTTTAATAGGTTACTTGGGTTCTTATCTTGAATTTCATCATCTAGAATTTATGATTGGAAATGAATAGAATTATTTTTCAATATTCATATGATAGGTGCTTGTGTATGGATAAATATAGCGTATAGGCTTTAGGAAACTATTTATGCAAAATGTGATGTTTTTGGACTTGTGGACTCTAGTGATTTGTATGTGATTAACAACTTAAATCTAGTTGGCACTAGAGTGGGCCTATCTGTTATGAGGAGATTGAGGAAGACCAAATATAAAATCTATAGAGAGGGGAGGTGGATCCCTCCTCCTAAGGGAGTTTTAAAAGTTAATACTAATGGGTCGTCTAGGGGAAATCCTAAATATATAGAAATTGATGGTATTGGTAGAGATAGTGATATTAATGTTGTATTTGTATTCTCTACTTATAAGGGACATCACTATAATAACCTTATGGAGGTCATAGCTATTCTCCATTCAATTGAGAGAGGGTATTGTCTTGGTTGGAAGAAGATTGTTTGTGAGTTTGATTCTTAGATTGTGATTGATATGTTGAATGTGAAAGATTTGATTAAATCTAATTGGAACTTATCCTTATTGAAGTTAAATAAATCTAGAATATGTGTTCTTTTTTGGACCATATTTATTTTTGTCATATTCCTCATGAATGGAATAGAGTGGTTGATTGTCTAGAAAAATAGACTTCAGAGAACTTGGATAGGTGGAATGCGAATGGTTGGGGACTCATGAGGCCAAAGTACATGGAGACTTTAGAAAGGTTAATTATGGAGGAAAAAGTTGTGTGGTTTCTTTCTCGATATGACTCCTTTTAGATCCTCTACTTAGTTGTTTTGATTTCCTAATCTAGATGTGGGCCTTCTTCGTTCTACTCTTTGATTTATTCTAAATAAATATTTACCCTCTTTTCAAAAAAAATTGAGATTTGTCTGAGTAGCATTATTAGTCGCAATATTTAAATTCAAAGGTTGATTGATTATCTTTATTTATTTTTTAGTTACCCTAGAGTGTATTAGAAAAGGTAATTTTTAAATTTAACTAGATTGATCTTATGACCCCTTAAAGGTCTTAACCTTAGGTTTTTATTTCTAATTTATGATTAAATTTTTAAATATATATGTATTGTCCTAAAAATTTAGCACCTATAATTGGATGCTCTATTAGGAACCATCTTGTTGATTTCAAGATTTCATGTCCGTTATGCTTGATCCAACAACTCGAATCTGCTTATTCCAACATCTTCTATTCATCCTCGACTCCCAATTTTAGTTTGGGCCCATTTTCCTAGGTAGAACACCTAGGTATTCTATACCTAGGTATGCAACACCTTGGACATTATATACCCTGAAATTTGGGCCCAAATTTAAATGGGTGGGTCGTTGTAGTGTTTTAGTGGAAATTTAGATTTGTGGTTGACTCTCACAAGTTTTGATCCTTGAAATACCGTGAGAGGTATATAGAATTCCTATCTCTCCTCATTTTGGTAAGAACCATGATCAAGATTTGAAGTGCTCTCCTACAATTTCACATTCAAGATAAAGTCTCAAGTATTCTTCAAGAATCCAAGCCATTTTGAAGGAAATATTCTTCATTTTAGCAAGATTCTCTCCCATGATGTCCAAGTAGAGGGATTATCAATCAAGAAAGAAGATCCTTTTGTCCATCTACATACATTTCATTGATCCATTTTCAAGGCAAGAGTATATCAAGCATAACAAAATTGAAGATCTTAGAGAGGCATTCATAGATCCATGCATTTGTGAAATTCATCCTTGATTCCTTTCTACACTCCAATGTTCAATAACTACAATTAAGCAACATACAAGCATCCTCATGAATATGTGTGATCTCAATATTCTTTCATGATGGTATATATGTTTAAAAGGTAGATCTAATATTTACCTTTATATTTACATGCTTTCCTTTAGGAAAATTTATTTACATTTCAAGGTGGATCCCTAAGAAAGGGTTTGACCAAGGAAAACCCATTTCAAATCAACAATTTCCTATTTTTGAGTGTGTAGGAATAGGTAAAAAATCTATTGTGGCAAATCTAGAAAGTACCAGATCTAACAGATTGTCCCCAAAAATTTTAGGCAAAAGTGCAAGGTATATAGTGAGTAAGGCATTATATACCCTCCATTTCTACTCCAAACTAAAACCATAGGTCATATTTGTTCTCTAGTTATCTAATTTATGTTTTTTTTATGATGCAGGAGCATCTTGGGTTCAGAGAAATCTTACATCAACCAAAAATATTTCTTTTAGTTTGGTTGTTGTTTTGTTCAAGTTGGGTAGTTTTCTGTGTTTTAGTTAGCGATCATTCCAGTTGGTTCGTTATCTTATGTGATCCTTATGATGTGATCTAGACATCATAGATATCCTATGTTTAGGTTCACAACTCATTCTAATGTTTCAAGATGAAGTTATCTTATGATAGGTTTGGTCCTATATTGCTTTCATATTCTAATGGCTAGGATTAGAGAGATTCAATTTACAATGGAGATTCACATTATACGAAGCTTCATGGTGCATTATTCCATGTTATTATACATGTGGAAAACCTCCTTTCATGTTCTCATGTCATGATCTATCTTTTTGGGGGTGTTCTTATGGATTTAGGTCTTGAACTATTTATTGTAATACATTTCCTTTATCTTGGATATTGTTGTTCAAATAGGCCAACTTGTGGCTGGTGATCTTGTATGTAACTAGGGTAGTAGTTCTTGTTTAGGGATAGTATATTGTTAATGAGGATATCCAATATATATGATAGTGAAGATCAGGAATAAGGATTATGTCTTTGGTAATGAGGCATGTTTGTTGAAAAATTTGTAATCTATATTTGTAGGCCAACTTGATAATAATTGAAGAGCATTGTTTGTTATTTGTTGGTGTTGATTATTAATTTGTTTTATCATTTTTTCTATGTAATTTGTAGTTGTAAATTTGGACATCTTCATTCAAGATTTCTCCTCCCTTGACTGTGTCAAGTGGCATCATAGCACATTTGTGTTTCTTGAGGTTGCAAATCCAAGTTCCTAAGCTTGCAAAGTTTCAGACTTGTTGTTTGTGGGGTGGTAGAATTGAGGATCTAACCTACAACTAGTGGCTTGTGCAAGGTGATCAGAAATAGGATTTTTTGTTAACTAAGCATGATAGAAGGAGTTTTAGCAAAAGGATTGTTTAGATCAGATCCCAGAGATTGCAAACCCTTAAGATCCAATTTGTGGAGTGGTAGAAGTTAGATCTGACTTATAATTATAGAGGATTATATAAAGGGAGCCTTCAGAAGAGTTAGAGGATCGGTTGAGAGGAAAGTTGGTGATTTTCTGTATAGACAGATTGTTTGAGGCAAATTGTGGGTGTTGGTAGATTTCTTGATTATGTTGGGGAAATCAACACTAGTGATCAGATCACCAAAGTTGAGGAATTTGAGAAAGCGATTCCTTAAGTTTGTAAGAATGTTTCTTAGAAGAATGAACCCTAGAAGGCTAAAGAAAATGATGGAGTAATTGAGGAATGAGATGAGGACTGATATCTAAAATGATTTGAATGGGGTTAGAAGGAACCTTGAAACTGAAGATGAATATGAAGAAGTTGTTGAAGATCTTGAGACAACTGAGGTTGAGATCCTTGCAAATGAAGAAACATTAATGAGAGCTAGGCACAAATGGGTAAGATTCATAGACTTCATGTTTCTAATTTATCTAGTTCACTATATCCTAAGGGTTTAATAAATTGGATTAATGAATTAGAAGATTACTTTGAGCTTGAAGATATTAAGGATCCACAGAGGGTTAGGTTAGCATAAACTAAGTTGAATGGTCATGTTTCCTTATAGTGGAAGGAATTGTAGAAAGATAGGGAAGATAATAGTGAACCTAAGATCATTAGGTGGAGAGTTATGATTTATAGACTTAAGGCCAAGTTTATACTAGAGGATTATGAATTGGAATTGTTTAAGAAATTATAGAATCTAAAGAAAAAGGATTTGATTGTTAAGGAGTACACCAAGGAATTCTACAAGATGAAAATCAGATCTAGATACCGAGAGTAATCTAAAGAGAAGGTGGATAGATATATCAATGGTTTGAAACTTAACATTCATGATGAGTTGAGTACATTGAGAATTAGTGCAATTGAAGATGCTTATTAGTATGCCATGAAGACAAAAGACAAGTTGAAGAAAAGACAAGGAATCCCTAAGGGAAGGGAGAGACCAGTTGGTGATAAAGGAAAATAAAATCTTGTTGTTGAAGGAGAACTCGATCACAAGATTCTTGGAAGGAGCAGTAACAACATTGATTTTAAAGGTACTTGTTTCAAGTGTTGGAATGTTGGTCATAGGGCTTTCTAATGTTTTGAAAATTCTAGCAGAAGTAAAGGAAAACTGAACTTGGTGGCACATGAGGGGAAAGTTGAGGATGACCCTATTGAAAGAGAAGTTGCACCTAAGATGGGAGAATCTCTAATTTTCTAGAGATTTATGCTAAGTAAGAAGGAATTTGAGCCTGTTCAGAGAAGGCAGTTGTTTCAAACAGTTTGTAAATAAAAAAACAAATGTTGCAAAGTGATAATGGACAATGGTAGTACTGAAAACCTTATATAAAAGGAGATGGTACAAAAAATTGGACTGAGGAGACTTAAACACCCTTATCCATATGGGATAAGTTGGTTTTAGGATGACCATATTATGAAGGTTAAAGAACACTATTGGGTTAAGTTCAACATTGGACCATATTGGGATGAGGTATTATGTGATGTGGTTAACATGAGTGCTTGTCATGATTTTCTTGGAAGACCTTGGCAGTATGATTTTGGAGCTATTCATGGATTTTGAAGGAATGCTATGTCTATAATGAAAGATGACATGAAGCTCACTTTAATTCCTTTGAAGGAGGGAAGGAAGGCTAAGATTCAAAGTGTAATGAGGACTTATGCCTTAGGAGATCAGACTACTTTAGATTAGAAGGTGACAAATTTACACCAGGTGTCTAAGAGGGTTTATGATGTTGTTAAGTTGCTGAAGAATTTGATGAATGAACTTAAACCAATGGATTTGAAGGCTCGGGATGACAAGACAGTGTTGCAACAATAAATTATCGAAGTGGTATCAGATGAGCAATATGATCTTATGAATAGATCAGAAAGAAGGGAGTTATTAACTCATAGAAGAGGTGGAGTCAAGTAGTAGAGGAGGGAGAAGACATTAATTGCTAAATGTAGGAGAGAAAAAAGTAGAATAAATTGGTGTGATTTGGATAATCATAGTAGTAGTAGAAGATAAGTACTTAATGATGCATTTCATACTACTAGGTTTGAGGATTTGGATAGTAGGCATAGCCATTTACATAATATGATGGTTGTAGACAAATATGATACATGGGTCAAAAATAAGCATGGGATTTATGTCTTGAATCTTTTAATATGTTCATAAGTTCCTCTTATGGAAAATCTTCTATTCACCTAGGGTGTCTGATGTAGGAGCATCTTGGGTTTAGAGTAATCCTGCATCAACCAAAAATATTTCTTTCAAATTTTTTGTTGTCCTATTTGAGTTGGATAGTTTTATGTGTTTTAGATAGAGATAATTTCAGTTAGCTCATTATCTTATGCAATCCTTATAATGAAATCTAGACATCATGGACATCATGTGTCTAGGTTTACAACTCATTTCAATGTTTCCTGATGAAGTTATCTTATGATAGGTCTGGTCCTATATTGCTTTCTTGTTCTAATAGTCAGGATTGGTGAGATTTAGCTTATGATGGAGATTCACATTTTGTGAAGATTCATGGAGCATAATTCCATGATCTTATGCATGTTAATGACCTCCTTGCATATTCACATGCCATGATCTATCTATTTGGGGGTGTTCTTATGGATTTAGGTCCTAACCTATATGTTGTAATATGTTTCCTTTATCTTAGAGATTGTTGATTAGATAGGTTGACTTGTGGTTAGCAATCTTGTATATAAGTAGGGTAGTAGTTCTTGTTTAAAGGTAGCAGATTGGTAATGAGTATAACCAATATATATGATCGTGAAGATCAAGAATAAGGCTTATTTCCTTAGTAATGAGGCATGTTTATTAAAAAATATGTAATCTGCATTTGTAGGCCAACTGGATGATAATTGAAGAGCATCGTTCCTTATTTTTTGGTGTTGATTTTCTTTGTCTTGTCATTTCTGCTATGTAATCTCTAGCTTCAAGGTTAGATATCTCCATTGGGGATTTCTCCTCCCTTGATTGCATGAATTTATTTATGTTGAAAGTTATTATTTAATTACTTATCCATATATTGTATTGGTTAGCCATATCCTCTCAAATCTAACTCTTCCCAATTCATTATTAGCATAGGATTATTCACCCATTTAGTGCTTAAGTCCTTCTTGAGCCTATTGTGTCATCTTCCTTCTAATTGTGTAGTTAGGAAAAGGTGGATCACATCCATATTCTTCCCCCGCATTTTTCTCATTATAAATTTTGGCAAACCCAACTCATAACCTTTCCATTTTGATTTTGGTGTTAAATTTTCACCTTTGATTTGATGGTTAGATGTGATATTCATTGAGTTTCATGTCCAATTTTGTGTCTTAAATCCATTTATGTTGCATAGATGATTGCATCTATATCCCAAATCTTATACTTTCATTTGTTAAACATATCTCTCTTTTTTTTTCTTATGCATGAGTGTTATAACATTAAGTCTTTCCTATAAAATTCTAATTAGGAAAAGTTGTAGACTTATGGGTTCTTTTGATCTTGATTCCTCTTTGTTTCCTAGGAATCTTGATGAAACACACATGCCTACTAATGACATTCCCAATATTTTTGAGAATCATTTTTACCACTCTCCTCATAATGAATATGAAACCTTAAGAGTGTCTCCTACTCAAATGCAAAAAATTTCCAAAGACTTTGAAAATTTTGAGAAATGGTTAGGACAAGAACATTCTAATATGGAATTCATCTCTTTAGTAGGAACAATGAGGAATATAATTCACAATGATAAGAATGGTGTTGATTTCTTGCACACTATTTCATGTCTCATTCATAACAATGTTAAACTCATTAAAGATTAGCTCAAGAACTTGGTTTAACTCAATCTACCACTAGTGTTGAAACTTCTATGCCTATTCCCATTTCATTACCTTGTGTTTCTACATACACTTAACCACTTATGACTACATCCATTCCAAACATTAATACTATAAATTTTAGTCTTGGAAGATTTCCTAATCCTATTGTTCCTCCTCCTTCAAGTGTTCCATGGGTTTCCCAACCTTCATCCATGCCTACTTACAATAATGTCCCATTATCACATTCTAATGTTCCTTCCAACTCTCATAATGCACCAAACCTTTCACATATGCCTCATACCAACCTTTCCACTAAATTCACTATCAATAGTCTTTCTCAAACTATTTCTTCCTTGTAACAAAAAATTTACTCTATGACTCAATCTAAATTTAAGATTCCCATTTTTGACATTGTTATCCCTTTTTCCTTTGACATCATTTATGTCGTTATCCCTCAATACATGGATATACCTCACTTGGAGAATTACACTGGTAAATGCAATCTATTGATTCATGTGAATACATTTCAAAGATTGTGTAGTGACTTTTCTCTTGATAATAGATTTACAAATAAACTATTTACTAGAACATTTAGACATAAGGCCTTGTAATAGTATTGTTATTTACCTCCTTCCATTGATTCCTTTCAAAAAATTACTAATGTTTTTATTTAACAGTTTCAAAATAATATTGGCCTTAATATTTCTTTGACTAATTTTATATATTGTAAAAAAGGTTTTAAAGAAAAAGTGATTGATTTCATTGGTAGATTTAAAGATTTGCAAGTTCATATTTTGTATCTTGTGCTTGATATTGATGTGAAGTGTATTTTCATTACTAGTTTATAGAAAGACATTAGAGATAAGATATTTCTTTCCAAATTCTATTCTTTTGTTCAATTGTGTGTAGTGCTCTATAATTATTAGCTTCAGTTGAGTCAATTTGAGAGCACCACTTCAATGGCTCTGGTTGATAAGAGTGATGTTGCATCTATGTCATTTTAAAGGTTTCAAAAACCTTAAGGCTACATCAAGATCAATAATTCATCAAACAACATTAATGCACAAGTGGTAGCAAACATCCAAAGGTGTGGCTCCTTTGTTATCTATTTTTATACCTTCTCATAGTTTTACACATCTCTCTTAATATTTTCATAATGTGAGACTGAAATTAAATAATGCTAATATTTTAACATTTCCTCCCATTAAGCCAGTTGATGCTTCTAAACAATCCAACAAAAAATTTGATCCCAAAGCCTTTTTCTGATACCATCATCAAACTTGTCACTATATTGAGAAGTGTTTCTATTTACATCTATTATTCAAGAGCTTATTAATTGTAATGTTATATATGTTGAGGGTCTTAATGATCAAGGAAACAAATATGTGGCCCCTCTGATCCAAAACTTGAAAATTTATACCAATTTCTTACCTTCTCATTCTGCCAATACCATTGAGTCTACCCATTCTTTATATTCTTCTTCCACCATTGTTGTTAACCCTCCTATCATTATGAAATACAATGTTGAGTGTACTAAGGCCAACAATTTTTCCAACCTCATTGATCAACCCAAACCGAAACTTGATCTTTGCATTACATTTGATCCTAAGGAAACTATTAGGGCACTTGATGGTCTTCTTTACATTGTTGTGAAGATTAATGGTCTTCCCTATCATGGCATCCTTATAGATCCTACTTACATGGTGAATGTTATAACTAAAGAACATCTCTACATAAGATACCTTCAGCAAGAATCCTATAAAAATCTAATGTGATGATTAAAATTTTTAATGGTTTCACTTATCCCACTCATGGTTCAATTACCTTTCCCATTTAAGTTGGTGATAAATCCTTATATGTTATCTTTTTTGTCATCCCAAATTCTGATCAGTTTCAAGTTAGACTTGGCCTTCTTTGGCTTACTTCCATGAAAGCTACAGTCTCTCCTATCGATAAGTGTTTAAAATTTCCCCATGATGGATAAATCACATGATGATTAGTCATAGTCTCTATCATTATTTAGATATTAGTGGGAACTTTTACTTTGATTTCTTTTAGCCTTCCATCCCTCAACCAATTCAACCTCGCAAAGATAACTTCTTATTATCCTACCAAAAATTGGAAGACAAAAAGATTTGTGAACTTAACAATCCTAAGGTAGCTCCATCTCCTTTCCCTAGACCTAGAATTATTCCTAAATCTTCCATACCTCCTATTTATGCTTATTTTCCACCTCCTATATCATAAAAATATCTCACATATCCTATCTCTCAACCTATTTTGGTCCCTTCCATTCTTCCGCCTAAAGAAGAAAAGGACCCGATGTTGATTGATCCCAAACCAATTTCAAACAAAATAAAATGTAACCATTGTTCCTATAACCACCACCATAAATTTCAAGATAAGGCCCATGAGTATGATTACAAAAACATTTCCTCCCATAAGACACCTATTGATGCCTTGATTCCCTTTGGTCAACCTATGAATAGCCTAGGGGAGGAAGTTAATGTTAAGAAGATGAAACTGAATAAACATGATGATTCTATTCACACCTTAGATTCTATTATTATTAATGTTGATGAATAAAATATTATTGATGGTGAAAATATTTCTAAGATAAATGATGCTAATTCTAATGATTCTGATGATATGTATGAGTTTATTGATATTACTCATGATTTACCTTCTAGTTACAAAATAATTATTGCTTGTTCCTAGTGAAAAATAAAGTGACTTATTATTAGAGCATGATTCTTGTTTGGAACTTGTAATAGCTCCATATATTGTTCTCTACATTGCACCTCTTCCATATTTCCCATCTTCCCTAAAAAATACAAACTGAGATGGGGGGTGGGCGGGAGGGGTGATATGCTTGAATAGCTCCTCTTGCATGGTGGTTTTTTTTGTGTGTTTTCTTATCATTTTGTGCTTCCTCTATGATTTATTTCTTGTTATATGTTTTTTAACATTTCTTTAAACAACCATTTTTGCTCCATTATCACAAGGCAATAAAGGAATCAACCTATCAGGACATTATTCTATTTATATTTCACTTCTTCTATATGTTCATATACATGTTATATCATCCATGTGCTATTGTTCATAAATATGCCTTTGTGTTGTCTAGTTGAGGATGACACAAAGTGATAACAACCATTCTGATTGATCTGTGTAATGTTGGTCCAAAAAATACTCTTCTTTGTATCTCTTATGTAATCTTCTTCCATTATGATTTTATTTTTTATACCTTTAGGGGAGGATGTCAATTCATTTTGATATAATTATGATATACATGAGTTATCATATTATCATAATAATCTAGAGTTAGTAGACCCCTTCATGTGTTTGATTTCCCTTGATGTTTCCTTTCTTGGGGCCATCTCATAGTTTAAATGTCTCTTGTGGGTGTGCATTCTCTATTAAATCAATTTTTCTCATAGGCATTTATAATTTCTTTAATGTGGGGGCATACACTTCACTCCTTGTTTCACATTTTTCACACATACACAATGATTTAATGAAATCCCTTATACAAATGGCTAAGGAGACAAAATTTTCTTTGGATTTATCTTTACATCACATTATCATGCCATGTGCATTACCCAGTGGATCCTTAGATGGATCCTCCTTTTTAAGATCCCTTTGGAAACTATGTTATCCTTAGGACTAATCTATTTTTCTAAATCCCTTAATGGAGATAAAACTTTCCTTAAGGACTGGTCCTCTTTGCATATTTCCTAGTGGACTATGCTTCACTTGGTTATCCTTTTATAATGGGTTAACTATCATCTAATGGCTTTCTATACCTTCAATTCCATATTTTGCAGCTTTACATGGTCCGTAGTAAGTCAAACCTTGCTAGGCTAGTTGGTCATGTATTTCTCTCTCTTTCTCTTTTTCTAGTGTTGTCTCTTTTATCTTGTTATTTGATTTGATGAGGACCTAAGTTTGTTTGGGGCTTTCTATCTCCTTGACCTTTTTTTTTTCCATGCATTGATCTAATTAACCAAGAGCATGACTATGTATCATACTCCTTCTAAAGTGGAGGCTAAATGTATCATCCTAAAAAATTAACACCTATAATTAGATTCTCTATTAGGCCCCATTTTGGTCATTTTGAGATTTTATGTATGTTATGCATGATTCAACAACCTGGATCTACTCATTCTGACATCTTCCCTCCATCACCAATTCCCCATTTCAGTTTAGGTCCATTTTGCCTAGGTGTTCTATACCCAATTATATCATTCCTTAGATGTATACCTTGACATTTGAGCCCAAATTTAAATGGGTGGTCTGTCATGGTGTTTTGGTGGAAAATTTAGATTTGTGGTCAGATCTTCTAAATTTTGAACCCCAAAACATTAAGGGAGGTATATAAATCACCTATCTTGCCTTATTTTGGTAAGAACCGTTATCAATATATCAAGTGCTTTCCTACAATTTTTCATTCAACCATTCAAGATCAAGTCACAAGTATTATCAACAATTAATTAAGCATCCTTTTGTTGGCTCTCCTTCTACATGTATTTAATTCATCCATTCTTAAAGGAAAGAGTCTATCAGCATAACAACATTGAAGATCTTGGAGAGGCATTCAAAGATCCATGTATTTAGGAAATACATCTTTGATTCCTTATTATATTCCCAGGTTCAATAACTACAATCGAGCATCATACAAGCGTCACCATGAATACGTGCAATCTCAATATTTGTTCATGAAGGGTGTGTGTGTGTGTGTGTGTCTATATATATATATATATATATATATATATATATATATATATATATATATATATATAGAGAGAGAGAGAGAGAGAGAGAGAGAGAGTATGTGTGTATACACACACATACAAGGTAGATCTAGTATTTACCTTTACATTTAAATGCTTTCCTTTATGCAATTTCATTTTCATTTTAAGGTTGATTCCTAAATAGGGGTTTGACCAAGGAAAACCCCTTTCAACTCAAAAAAATTCTCATTTTGTGTGTAGTAAAAAGTGATCACAAATTTGCTGTCATAAATCTAGAAAGTACCAAATTTGATAGATTGTCTCAAAAAATTCCAAGAAAAAGTACAAGGTATACAATGAGTAAGGAGTTTTATACCCTCTAGTTCTTCTCCAAATTGAAACCACATGTTAGATATGTTCTCTAGTAGTTGTTTTCATGTTACAAGTTTATGTCTAATTTTTGTCTATTTATTTTTGTTGAAAGTTGTTATTTCACTTATTTAGACATCTATCTTGTAATGTTTAGCCATATCCCCTCAAATTTAACTCTTACCAATTCATTATCAATGTAGGTTCATTGATCTATTTAGTGCTTAAGCCCTAATTGATCCTATTGGGTCATCTTCCTTCTAATTGTGCAATAGAAAATGTGGATCACACCCATATTCTTCCCCTATTTTTTCTTATTGTACAATATGACTTTTTATTTTTCTAATATTTTTATTAGTACCTTTTCCCTTTTATCATTTTTTGGGTTTATGCATTGGATTCATGTTAAAGTTTCACTACCATTTGTATACACCTAAAAATGTTCAAGGTAAATCGAAGTGAGTAATCAAGGTTAAATCAAGTATTAATCAAAATCAAAGCCAAAAAGGATTAATTAAAATAAAAAAGATCAAATTAATTGTATAGTTAGATCAAAATCAAATTCAACCCATTCAAGGGGTACACATAGCTAAAGAAAATAAATTTAATAAATTTATTAATTCCTATTTTCATCACCAACCACATGTGGGCAAAATTAAATCAACAAATGGGAATTAAGGATTGAGATCAAATGGATCAAAGCATAATCGATTCTCCACCACACATCTTGGAGAAACATCTTGACCATTCATTTTGTCTCTTTGTCCCAACCTTTGAGAATAAAATATTTAAATTGTCCCATCATTTGAAACCAATAACATGACTCAAACCTAATCATGGTTAATCTTACTCTACCCCTAAGCTTTGGGAAAATATATAAAAGGAAGCCAAAATCAGGAGAAAAGGATCCATAGACATCCACTCTCATTAGTTTTAAATGCATCCATATTATAGGCATTTTCATAGTGAATTCATAGCATAATTGTAGCATGTTTACCATAATTTCATCCTAGATCATTCAATTTCTCATTTTAGAGTTGTCTCTAATGGATGCCAAGTTGAGAGCATTGCATTAGCTTCTTTAAATAGAGATCCATGAGATGTTTATTGATCTTGATTTTAATTCAATAGGTTTAATTAGCATAATTTGAATTGATAGTTTAGTAAATTAATCTCATGGAGGTATATTTTATACACAATAGTCAAATCTGTTATTTTATTGTAAGTAGTTTTCAATGTTTTTAGTTTTTTTCCCTTTTTCATTATAGGAAAAAGGAGGAGAATTTTGGTAAAGAGAAAAAAAAGAATAGTATCTACTTAGGGGGAGTATTTTGTGGTTTTGTGGATTTTTGTTTTTGGAGTTTTGCCATCAATGCCAAAGGGGGAGATTGTTTGAATATATAAAAAAGTGGTGGCATTGGTTGTCATTGATGTCAAAACCTCTTATTGACACTTTGGTTGTTTTGGTTGGTGTTTGAATTATCCTTTTAGCTATCAGTGGTATAAAAGAGTTTTTGGTTATTCACAGGGAAGGTTCAGAATAATGAAGACATTCTATGTTCCCAGGTGCATCAAATTCTTCTGAGATGGATCTTGCATCGAATATTTAAATCAATACTCTATCAGTGGTAATGGCTATTTTGTTCATCCATATTTTGGATTTGATTTTGGTATTCAGATGGATTTGTTAAATTCAATGTGTATTGTAATATCCTAAGTCTAGCCTATCTATGGATCGTATTATACCCTGTTATATTCTCTTATGCATGTCTTGAATTTAGGACCAACAATATGAAGTAAATGTAATTGTAATATGTGTTGCATTAGTGATGTCACACATTTGGTGTGAAGATGACATGTGTATGATAAAATATTGATATAAATAAATAACATTTTGTATCCAAAAGAAATAATAAGATAACAGTAATAGTATGATGTGTGACTTGGGTGGATGATATGCAAAGTGGTTGTGAATCCATTTGCTAGATATCTGTGTTTGTGCATAGCAATTTGTTGATCTTAGTGATGGATTCTATATCTTTTCATACTTTTCTATGAGCCTTATGTATTGACAATGAGCCCTTGTGTATCAACAGTAGCCTTTGTATCTGTAGTGAGTAGTCCCGATAGTGAGCCTTTGTAAAAATCACCATATTGATGTCACCTTAATATGTGATTTTTACATTTTGTGAGAATTAGCTTTCATGGTTTTTCCCATCTTGGGTTTTCCATGTAAAATCTAGTGTTCTCTATGTTGGTGTTTCTATTTTCTAAATTTCATATATTTTACGTGAATGTTGATGTGCTTAATCGATAGATTTGAAGTTGTTATATATTTTAATTATAAGTTGAACGATAGAGAATTTTTTTTATAAATGTGTGTGGGAATAATGATTCACCCCCCTCTCAATTATTCGGCTTGTTCAAAAAGGATCTTATATGTTGATTAAAGGATATTTAAATTTAAACATGGGTCCTCCCCTACTCTCAATATTGCTTTAACTCAAGGTTTTCCTTTATTTCTATGCATGTTTTCCCCATTTTCAATCCAATCCCATAATTCATTTCCTCACCTAGGACCTATTCATTTATTTTGGGATTTTTGACTTGCTTTGACCCTAAGATGAGTTGTGCATCAACATATTTGATCACATTCTAAGAAGTGTTAGCATTTACAAGGTATGATATGTTTCATTATTCATATCTAGCATGTGCTACATGACAACATGTTTTTTCCTTTATTACATTTTAAGGTTGATTCCTCAACAAGGGTTTGACTGAGGTAAACCCCCATTTCTACCTTCTTTCTGCATTTTTGTGTGTGTAGGAACACATTATGAAGGTATTAGAATTTTTTGAGTAGTAAAGGAACAATTGCAGATCCCATGATAAATTCATCTAAAAGTACCAGGTATAGGTCGACTTCCCATTATGTCTCTGGGTACAGATCGACTAGCTAGGGACAATTGCAAATCCCATGATAAATTCATCTAAAAGTGCCAGGTATAGGTCAACTTCCCATTCTATCCCTACCATTTTTCACTAAAATTTCTTATGGAGGTCATTTCTATATTTGATATTTATATCATTTTTTGCTCGATATCAATTTTTATCAGTTTATTTTAATCAACTTTTTAGTGTATTTTCTATTAGATATCTTGCATCCTTTAATCATTCTTCACTTTATCATTTACACATTCAACGAAGAACATATTCAATTTCCACTAAGATCTTGAGTCAAACCTTGAGCCTAATGGGGATATCTTTCTTCCTAATGTGCAAATTGTGAAGTGAGGAGTAATTTACATCATAGAATTGCTTACCATTTTCCTTTGTACACCTTGTCAAGACCAAAGGTGGAAAAAAGAACATGGATATAGATATGGTGATGGACATTGGAGGATGAGGGATGATGGAGGTAGTGACAGGTAGGATAACATGGATGAAGCTTGCCCCCAAGTGTAGAGTGCCAGAGTGTAATGGATTATCCACAAATTATGTTAGCTAGGTTTTCATCATGGTACTTACTCAATGCACCACAAGAAGTGATTTTCACCATAGGATGAATTATTTATCTTTATTTATTTATTTTCTATATCACATAAGATGCTTGTTTGCTAGGGTTTTATAAAGGTGATGATATTTTTGACTTTTTTGGAAGTAGAAGGATTCATGATAGGAGATGGATGAAGGAATCACGTCTTATTATTTGAATAGTAACCCTAAATTGTGTACTATAATAGACTATGGCTATTGAAGGTATGCTCAAATATGTTGATAAGGAGATAGAAAAGGGGGATGAAATGGATACAGATTGACTAGGATAAGGGTTTATGCATAGGATTGGATAAGAAGGATGGATGGATAGAAAATAGGTGTTGGATAATGTATGGGGTGTTGGAAGCTTTGTGTATGGATAGATATAGGTGTTGGAAAGATCAATATTGGCACACACCTTGAGGGGTGGTAGAATGATGGAGGGAAAATGGAATTTGGGGTTTTACATTTTGAAGGGGACGTGACTTTTGGAACTTAAAGACCTAAGATGGATTTGGAAGGGGATGGTGGAAGCCTTTGGAATCTTGAATACCAACTTTGATTTTTATTTAGTGTGCAAGTCTTGTATGAATGACTGGGGAATCCTTTTCTTTTTTTTTTGAATTTCCTTGTGATGCTTTAGAATGCATTGCTTCAATGAGGGATTTAGGAACCCACATTTTCTTTTTTCTTTATGGACCTTTGTGGCCTTTTGGATATTTATTTTTTCTTTGGGATTGAATTTTTCTTTGTATTTACATGTTTATTAGATTAGACATGTTTATCCTTGAATGCATGTGGATTCTCAAACTTATGATTTTTATGCTTGTCTTCCAAATTTCTTCCAAAGGTATTGGGGGTCATTGGTAGATATGAATGATATGGAGGCTTTATGAAAATATGTGGTGGAAATTTTTTCAAGGATGTGTGCCTTTGTTGATCTTTATATATGATAGGGTAAGTGGATGGACAACTACGAGTGATAGGGATAGGTGATGGAGGGGTATAAGGACCCAAGATGGATGGAAGCTTTGAATGCTTTAATATATGCTTGGTTTTAGATGGAGGAATGTAGGATCTATGAGTGGTACCAACATCTTGAGTGTGAACCATGTATCCAAGGCCATGATTTTTGGGGTTTTCTATTATATGAGAGGGTTCCAATCTACCTTGTTCATGGATGCCCAACCCCTTTCCTTGATAGTGCATGCTTTAGAATACCTTCTTAGAAATGAGATGCTTGTTACTTTGATAGAAATATGAAAGACCATTTTGAGGTGGAGGAGTTATGTAAGGCATGGTAGGATTACAAAGTATAATGTCCTGAATGAAAGTAGATGCATCGGGTTTATATGTAGGGGGCTCATTATTATCTTTTATAGGGATGATGGGATCTTTTAGAGGACAATTAGGATCATGGAGTAGACTATACTAGCTATAAGTGAAGGAACCCATTTGATATATATAAGGATTAGGATTAACTTGCACAAGTGTGTTGGGATCATGCAGAGGACTAGAAAGAATAATAGAATCCTGAGGTAGCATAATAGTAATGGCAGTATCATTTTCTAGGATAAGATCTTGTGGAGGGTTTGGAGTATTAGGACATGGAGGTAAAGGGATGGGGGGATATTGTGAGGGATATTTTGATCTTGACTTGGAAGATGACCATTAAAATCCATTTTAAGGGTGGTTTTATCTTGAATATGAATGGAATAATTGAGAATAATGGAGGTAGTGGCATGATATTTCTTAGGAAGTGGAAGGTAAATAAGACTTGGAAGGACATCCTATGCTTAAGATGAAAGAGTATCATCTTGGATAGGATGGAAAAGGATAATGGAATATTCATGACACTTTAGAAAGATGGGCTATTAGTTAAAAATTAGATTGGTTTGGTCATTCTTGGTATCTTGATCTTGATTTTCTTTATGACTTGCTTCTTCATGATTTTGATCATCCTCTTGTCATGGGGTATAAGTTTGGATATGCATGGTTGATTATTGTAAGGTTTTAATTCTTTGGCATGATAGGAATAGACTTGGAATGAGAATCTCTTGAGTAGGTTTGTCTAGGAATGGATCATATAGTGACATTGGATCTAGGATAGTTGACTTGTAGAAGGGACTTGTATCATGAAATGGATTAACTTGGAAATCCATTATGGATAGCCCTTCGAAGGTCTCATCATTGGATATATCATTTGATAAAAATGGAAAACATTTCTCTTGTGATGCTTCAAGAGATGAAGGAATGGTGGGAAATATGGAGGCTTCTTGAGGGAATACTTCTTCATGGGAGGGGGATGTGTTAGTGGTGTATTTTATAATGTACCTATAGACACCTAAAAATTCATTGGTAAATAAAAGTATTTTTATTTTCCAAAAAACCCCTGATGAAATCATCATTTGTTAATTAATTAATTATTTATTTATTTTTATACCATTAATTCCTCTTATTTTAATTAAACATGTTTAATTAAATAATTCCTCCCCAAACCACTTAAATAAAATTTGAGTGATTCTCCCCCACTTATTAAATCATTATTTGATAAATGTTGTCACATTCCCTAAATAAATGAAATATTTATTTAAAGCCTAAAACCCTAGAATCTTCTAGACTATCCTAGACTTTCCTAGACTTTCCTAAACTTTCCTAAACCCTTCCTAAACCAACTTAGGAGGTGTTTCATACATTTCTTAGCCTAAACCAGTCTTCTTTGACTTTTGGTCAAACCCCTCCATTAAGAAGCCTTATAGACCCATTAATAGCCTCTTATACACTCTTTAAAGGCCTCTTACAACCTCATAAAGAGACCCATTTCTCCTCTTTCCTCTTGGTCCCCTAGGCACACTTCCCTACTATTTCTCACACATGTGTGAGCAACCTTAACCAAGGTCAATCTAACCTTACCCTAAACCTTACCTCAGACTCTACCTCAAACCTTACCTCTGACCCTAACTCTGCTTCCTAACCTAAGCCCTTCCTCAAATCCTATAAATACCCTCACTTCCGAGAGAAATTTAGAACCAATTCACATAATCATTTCAAAGTAGTTTTATAATGCTAGATTAATTCTAAATCACCTTAAGCTTTAGCATATTTTGTTAGATTAACTCATTTCCAAGTTTTCTTAAATCACACCATAGCTTAGATAACATGGATTAACTTAGTTTATTTCATGTTTATGCTTTTAATTTCATCATATAATGTTTCATTTGGAATAAAATCAACTCTAGATTAATCATTTTTGCATCAGTTTGCATTTCATCTTCATTAGGATCCTTAAGGCCTTAGGGGCAAATCAGGTGAACTATACCTGATTTTGTGCCACTATGGGGTTCTTATGGTCCCTAATAATCCCTATTCTTTCCTAATATGTATTAGGGAATTTCTCCAAGTGTTTTGATGTCACACCCACATCCCTAAATCAAGAACAAATCAAACAGTGACAGGGTGCTCCTATTTCAATTCTATCTGAATGTCTTTGCGAATAGTTTTCTCTATATGTTTAGGAATATGTTGTTAGACTTTCATTAACTAATGTTTGAATGTCTATGTCTATTTTGAATAGGTTAGGTTCACTTTTCACATAGTACCATTTCTAGACATGGGTAGATGTCTTTCATCCTAATCAAAAAAGGCTTGTGTGTGAGCTAGTTTTTTAAGTGAACTTTTAAAATCTTTAGATTGGTATTTTTGTCACTTGAGTGATCTTTTTGGTGATAACACATTGATATTTGCATGTTGTAAGTTATTTTTTGATTGAACACATGGTACAATAGGATTCTTATTGATTATGTTTGATTGATGTCTAAAGGATGTGTAGACACCTAAAATGCTTTTGCCAAAATAAAAATATTTTATTTTGAAGAAACCCCTGATGACATCATCATTTTTTAATTAATTATTTAATTAATTATTATGCTATTAATCCCTTGAATCTTAATTAAAAACATTTAATTAATAAATCCCATCCAAAAATGTTTAAATCCAATTTAAACATCATTCCCTCCAAAATTTATAAATTATTTAATATATTGTCCCAAAACCCTTTAAATAAATAAATTATTTATTTAAAACCCTCAAGATCCTAGAATCTTCTAGAGAACCCCAAACCCTCCTAAACTTTCCTAAACCTATTTAGAAGGTGATTCCTAACCTTCTTAGTCTAACCCACCCTCCTTTGACTTTTGGTGAAACCTACTCATTAATAAGCCTTACAGACTCATTAATGGTTTCTTACACCCTCATTAAGGCTCTTACAACCTCAGAAATGAATCCCATGACCCTTCTTCCATCTTGGTTCCCTAGGCACACTTCCCTAGTGTTTCTCACACATATGTGAGCAACCCTTAACCCTCATCCATCTAACCTTACCCCTAACCATACCTCAGACTCTACCCCAAACCCTGACTCTGACCCTAGCCCCACTTCCTAACCAAAGACCTTCCTCAAATCCTATAAATACCCTCACTTCCAAGAGAAAAACACAAAATAACCTTTCATTTACATAGTAATGTTATAATGCTAAATCACTTCTAGATCATTATAAGCTTTAATCCTAATTGTTAGTTTAGTTCATTTCTAAGCTTTTTAACTCATATCCTAGCTTAGTATTAATGGATTAACCTAGTTTCTTTCTTTTTTTTCATTTAATTTTATCATCTCACATTGCTCATTTGGCTTAAAATCAATCTATTTTAATCATCTTTAGCTTAATCTGCATCCTAGCTTCATTAGGCTCCTTGAGGCCCTAGGGGAAAATCAAGTGTTCTATACTTGATTTTGTGCCACTATGGGGTTCTCTTGGTCCATATTTGATCATAATACTTCCTAATTTTCATTAGGGACATGCTCCATGTTTTTTGAGAGTACACCCACATCCCTAAATCGAGAGCAAATTGAACGGTGACATGGTGCTCCCGTTGAGCTCTATCCAAAGTGTCTTTGCAAATTGATTTTACTATATGTTAGGAATATGATCTTAAAATAATTTTTGAATGTATAATCTTGTTTCTAATAGGTTAGGTTTGCTCTGATCACATTTTGACACACTCGCTGGGACTCCACACGCCTCCAAACTACATTTTAAAAGGGTTTTTTAGCCAAAAACTCACTTTTTGAAGCATCCCAAAAAAAAAATTCTGCAGTGTCATATGACACTTCATACCTTGCATTGATTTTTGTATGGTTAGTGACCAATAGTCATTTGGGCCTTTTTGCATGTTTTAAAGGCATTTTTTCCCATTTTTCACCACTTTTTAGCTCAAATGTTGTAGGGTTGTGCCCAAATGTCCTATGGGAGATTATACAATTTTTTAGAACACTATAACTCAAAAAAATCACTAGTCTTTAATTTATTATGGAAGGAAGAAGGCTTGTATGCAACCCTAAACTTGATTTTTATTGACTTTTTGGGCCTGTTTCGAGATCCTAGTGACCCTAGGCTTCAAACTTGTAATTTATGACCCCATGCTTTTCTAGGTACTTCATGGAGGCCAATTTAATCAAAAAAAAATTAAATCCTTAAGGGTCATTAAATTTATTGAGTGATTAGGAACATAAAAACTTCATTTGGTTTGCTTAAAAAAACATCTATTCACTCTTGAATGCCTTAAATGAAGCAAATATGAAAATATTTCCTAATTACTTCCTAATCAATCCTAAACAACACTAATCATTCCTAATAAGTTCTAAAATAATAAAAAACACCTCTAATGTCTTTCATTTGGGTAAAAAGAACCTCATGCTTTCAAATATAAGTATTTTTAGGGTTTTCATACAAGCTAGGAACACTTCAAATGTTGGGTGCATAAAAGGAACTAGAAATATGCATATTAATCCTAATTGGTTCCTAATAAAACCTAATCCATCCTAAGTGTTCCTAAATGAAACTCAATTCATTATTCTAAGTTAAAGTGAACTTCATTTTGCAATATCTCAAAGTGCTTTCAAGTTTCATGCAATCTAGAAGCAAATTTGTATCTCATTCCTAATTGGTTCCTAAACAATCCTAAACTATCCTAAACATTCCTAAATCAATTCCAATTCTTTTTTATTGGTTTAGAAAATCTCTTTTTGCAAAATCTTGGATGTTTTCAAAAATTTCATGCATAAAACACTCTAGGAACACTTCTTTTGGGCCTAAAAATTGAGTTTTAAAACACACAATCTTGAATGAAATCTAAATAAATGAACCAAAGTCCAAGTCAAAAAAGTCATTTTTCTTTGTGTCCAAAACAAACAGAATCTTGAATGTCCTAAAGTTGAAAAAAAAGCATTTCATTCATTCCAAAATTTCAAACCAAGTTCCTAAAGAAGCAAAAAACTCAATCTTGAATGCCAAAGTAAAAGAAACTTGCAATCTCTTTCAAAGCTTTTCTTGTGTTCAGAAAGAAATGAACAAATAAAAAACCTGAGCACATGTGTTTGGAAAAATTTTCATTTTCAAAATTCACTTAATCAAACTATGCAAAGAATCCTTTCTTGGTGTACTTTCTAGGAGTTTCAAATTCTACAAAAACCTTGTTAACTAAGTGACGTAAAAGGAGTTGAACTTGGACGAGTTCACTTGTTTTACTTCTAGAGAATCTTGTCTAGAGAGAAAAATGCTTCCTATTTGGAGAATGACTTCAAACTAGTACTTCCTTGGCTAGTATAAAAATAAAGCTTTGAGAAAACTCTTGCTTCATCCCCTCAAGCTCAAGTGATGCATGTTGATGTTAGCCCAAGGTAGGTGAATATCCCTACTATTTCGACATGGTTGACTAGGCTCTTAAGTGAGTCACACATGTACAAATTTATTGGGAGGATGCCATAGAACAAATCAAACACTTGTTAATTAGAGGCTTCCCGATCTACTCCCAAAGGTATCAAAACCTTTGTGCAAGGATTGATCCAAGTGGTTTCCCAGATCACCTTAAGACACTGTCCATATGTATCCCTTTTAGGGATATCAAGCTATGGGAAAATATTTTGATACTAGCATTCCCTTAGGTAGTTCTATTTGAAGTGTTTTCAAAGTTACAAACTCAGTGAAAACATCTATCAAAACATACACTATTATCAGAAGCTTTTATCAGAATTAATGGTCAATCATCTACTTGTATCCCACAAAGTTGCTTTGTCCTTTTGTCGGGATTGCTTTCAAAGTGTCTTGATTGAGTTTGTCCTTTGCCATTGGAGAAATCAAAACTGATCCAAAAATTGATCAAAGTTATTCAGACATCCTTGCATAAAGATCCTTCAAAATCAAATACTCAAAAGCCTTGATTCAAAATGATTGCTAAATCCTTCCAAAGCTATATCCGATTTGATTAGACATAAGAAAGCTAAGCTTCACAATTCTCAAGTCTATCAAGAGAAGAACATTGTAGAAAGAGACCTAAAAGATCACCAACCTGCCCTAAAATCATTCCAAGTAGAAGAAAGGTATCAAGAGAAATTGGAAAATGTGGGCTATAATGCAAGAGTGAAAAAGTTTTCATTTCTGTTCCAAGTTAATTGTCGCTATGTCAACCTAGATAGCAAAGACTTGTTTGGCCCATAGTATATCCACCATTCCTTTAGAATCCCAAAACCCTATCTCGACATCCTTTACATCCTAGACCATCCTTAGATTCATCATTGCATCAACATCCATCCTTAGGTGCATTATTTTATCATCCTCCTAGTTGCATCATAGATCATCCTTTCAGTTGCATTTAGATCATCCCCTTAGCATCATCTAGTCATCATTCACCATCCTTCCATCAACAATCCATAATTAGAATCATTGTCATTATCCTTCATCCTTGAACCAAATCTTGTAAACCAAATCACAAACACTTCGTGTCATATCCTTTGAGTTGCTTCAACTCCTTTTCCTAAATTAGAAATCTCCACCCTTTGATAGAACATTGTCTAGGGAATCCATACTT
Source organism: Chamaecyparis obtusa (assembly GCA_027943335.1). NCBI lineage: Eukaryota > Viridiplantae > Streptophyta > Pinopsida > Cupressales > Cupressaceae > Chamaecyparis > Chamaecyparis obtusa. The sequence continues at coordinate 666,314 of BSBK01005548.1, read as the reverse complement.
GTCCTTGTAAGCATCATCATCTTGAGCAAGAGATTAGCCTGCATTCACAAGAATCCTGTCATCTGAAGATCATTAGTCTATCTTAGGTTGACAATCCAATCCTATTTGATCCTACATTAGGAAACAAAAACTCATTGACCGATACTTAGTAATCTTCCACCATCTTCCACCAATCTTCCATCATCTCCTCAATCCAAATCCAGCATCCCACCATCCTTCTGCATCCTATCATCCTTCACAAGTTGATCCAAATCCTTGCATCACATCTTAGGAATCCACCATCTTTAGAGACTCTTTATATCTGCATCCATCATCCTTAGAGTTCTTGCATCTACCCACATCTGCATTTTCATCCTTAGATCTGCATTTCATGCCTGTCAAGATATGATCCAAGAGGAGACAAAATATGGATCCCAATCTGGCCACTATTTTGTATGATCCTAACAATCCTACCAGCACGATGGTAACCTAAAATCCACAAATCCCACAAATTGAGAATGTATGGGATGTTCCAAATGGACCCCCCACTTCATTTTCCATGGAAACATTCATGAGCCATCCAGGGCATGCACAAATGGTGAGTGAAATCATTGATCAGAATAGATGTGATATATTGGCCAACTTTGCACAAGAGGGTACTTCCACTCCACCACATCTCTAGCCTCTCATCCCCATCAAGACCATCCATATCCTAGCCGAAACCTACACCCCCATCATCCAAAAAATCCATGATCCTAACCTGCATATATCTCAATAAGCCTCGCCCATCCCCCATCTCTTGCAAAGAAGCTTCACAAATCCCACAACACAAGAAATTGCACAATCCACTCCCTTTTCTATTATGGGAACACCATCTTCCATAGCATCTCAAGCCTCCACTTAGGCCCAAAGCTTACCAAAAAACCAACCTCCACCTCCCACACAAGTCGCTACATAAACAGTTCCTCCACCATCCATGAGCCAAGCAACATCACCCTTTCCAGGGGCTACGCAATCATTTCCCTCCTTCCCTCAGCAAGCCTCCTCATCAACACCATCCTTCCCATGGTGAGCACAAGCATCTTCTTCCACCCCCCAACAAACATTCACCCAAGCACACACTCCACCTCCACCTTTCATTGCTCACACGCAAGCCCAACAGAATGCCTTCACAACAAGGATGCCCATCATGGGCCCTCAAAATCCTCCATTCACATCACAGACTGCCATCACCACTTATGCATCCTCCACATCGCAACTCCCACCACGAGCTGATTCTTGTTGGGGCCTCACTCAAGCATAAATGCAAGCTCTGGGTATACCAACCCAATCCCACATATCCATGGCTATAAACCAACAAGCCACTTTCCCTCAATCAGTGCAACAACAACCATCGCATCCTCCGCCAGCTTTATCTTTTCCTTCATATACCAACTATCTATCTCTACCACCCACCACTTCTCAAATAGTTCCACCACCCCAACAATAGAGTTCATCTCATCTCGCCAACTACCTTGCATAGCCACCCCCTATCACTAGCTTTCAAACATTTGTTCCACCCCTAAGTAATGCAGGAATGCATCCCACCTACATCATCCAAGACCAAATCCAAGTTCATCAAGGCCAATCCTATCATCAAGTTGCACCATTCTATTTGCCTCCTCCACAACAACAATTCTTCCCAGCATAGCAACAAAAACATCCCATCATACCCCAGCAACAACAAGCATCATCCTATCTAGCGTAACAATAATATCTCATCTTCTCCCAAAAAAAAAATCCCATCATATCCAAACAACAACAAGCCACTTCATATCCTCCACAACAATACGCTCTTACACCTCAACAACAATATATTCCCTAGCAACCATCACCACAACATCTATTCCAATCTTCCTAGCTTGTTGGGCAATCTCCATATCCAACTCTATAATATCCACCACAAAATCATCCATACTCACCAAAACCATCATATCCTTTCCTAATGGGAGTACCCACTCCAACGCCTATCAATGTCGAATGGGAGGAGATGAAGAATGCTCTTAAAGAGCTCAAGGCTAGAATAGAGAGCAAGGCCTTCAAATTTGATGAGGTTTGTCCCTATCCCTTTGACAGATCAATCATAGCAATCCCCTTTCCCAAATACTTTGAGACACGCAAATTCAATAAATATTGAGGGAAAGGAGACCCAATCAACCATGTCAAAGAGTTTGATATGGCATGTCAAGAAGTGGCATACAATGATAACTTCCTTATGTGCCTATTCTCCAATAGCTTGGGAGGAACAACTATTGAGTGGTTCTACAAGATACCCTACGGAATAGTCACAACCTTTTTTGAACTTTATGAGAATTTCATTACCCAATATGCCCATAATGTTGAGAATGATTTGTCCCTATTATACCTTTGTAACTCAAAATAGAAAGGAGGAGAGAGACTAGCTGATCACTTACAATGATGGCAGAACCTCACTACCAGGTTATCATATCAACCCCCTGAGAAACATCTTATGAAGATCTTCATTGATAACCTCCATCCCAAACTATCCCACTTCATAAGGATGAACTACATCAAAACATATTAATATATCAAATGCAAAGGGATAGATATTGAAAGAGGTCTCTTAGAAGAAGGCACAATCTAATATTACAAAGATGATTTCCACAGCAAGCCCAGTAATGATAAACCCCACTACTGGAATAGAAACAAGAATGATATTACCAATGGAGCCACTGACACCAAACATGTCTAAATTTTTGTAGTCATTCCTACACCAACTCCTGAATATCACCAGCAATAACCCCAAATCAATTAGTAGCCTATGCAGAATTACCAACAACAAGAAAACCAAGGCAACCAAGCGAATTAGGCTAATGCCATATCCACTACCCAAAATCAGAATAGGCCTCAAGTCCAGACCCATCAACGACGTAACTTCACACCTCTTGGTGAGCCACTAGATGTAATCTTTCATCGAATGGCCAAAGCCAATCTAATCACTTATCCACCAACTCAATAATTCGATGATGCCACTCCCAAGCCTAAATGGTACAAATATCATGAATACTATGATTATCATTGTGTTAAAGGACATGCTACCCTAAGGTGTATGAAACTAAGGCACTATATCCAAGATCTCATTAACAGAAAGGAGATCCAAGTGGACACACTAGCCCAAGCCTCGCCTAATGTCAATCTGTAGATCTATCAGAATGTGTTCCCTCAACACAACGCTGGGAAGAACCAAGTCAATGCCAATCCTCCACCCCGTAACCAAGGCAAAGGCAAGCAAGGAGACCATGCTGACCGTAAAAACTATACTACTGCCCATATTAACTATGACAAATTCATTGGATGCATAACCAAGTTGAACCTATAGTCAATGTCATCCATGTCAAAGGAGCAGATAGTCAATGTGCAATCGCCATACATAGAGGTTGGATTTTTTTCACTGGTACTAATCCAAGGCCAGCTCACAATGCTCAATACAATCTACTAGAACACCTTGGGAATACACATGCCCAAATCTCCATCCTTGACCTTCTCTGTACTTCACCCATCTATCAAGAAATCCTCAACTGAGCCCTCCAAGAAGGACATGTCCCCACAAACATATAAACCATCCATTTTGAGAACCTTATGGGACATTTATCAGCATCATGTGCTCGTTCCTTCAAGCCATCTGATATACCAACTGTTGAGCCTGACCATAATCTCCCTCTCTGCATCATCATCATGATCAGAGACTTTATTGTTAAAAGGGTCATGATAGATAATGGCTCGACCCTAAATTTGTGTACTCTAAAGTTCATTCAACAAATAGGGTTCACAAAGGCTGACATATCACATCATGTCATAACCATCAAGGCATACGATAACTTGGAGCATACCTCTGAAGGTACCATTATTTTTCCTATCAAGCTAGGCCCTGCAATTGAAGATACCATCTGCCACATTGTTGATCATGATCTACCATATAACATCCTCCTCGGTCGACCATGGATCCATTCCTTCAAATTTGTACCATCTAATTATCATAAGTGCATCAAATTTCTATATCAAGGTACTAAGATCACCATCCATGTAAACCCCCAACCATTTGCATATTGTCATGCATTGGAAGCATCATTCCCTCATTCCACCCATTGTCCTAGAATCAAAATTGGCACTTCTATCGCCAGCTCATCCTAATCCCATAGCGATCCAGAGACTATCCTCACCTCCACTCTCTCTCCCATCAAGATCAACAACCAAGGCTGTGGTTAATATAGCCTAACTAATGCATTTGTAGTAGGGGCCCTACCTCTAGATCCACATACACAAGGGCACCCAAGTCACCAAAGAAAGCTTGCTAAAGCATTTCATGAAATCAAGCAGTTGGGGCTACTAAAATTTATTTCCCACAGAAATATAGATAGCCTTGAGATGGACCTTGACATCAATCAGTGGTTATACAGATATCCCCCACCTCTTGACACTAAACTCCTTGGTTGCTTCAAAGATAAATATCCATCATCACACAAGTATGCCATAGAACAATGGAAATACCAAGGTGGTGGTCTAGGACCACAAGAAAGTGACAACAAAGATCCAATCACAGCCTCAAAAAATAAAAAAACATCAAGGTCTTGGCTTTAATACCCCTCGCCTGCGCATACAAGAATCCAATACTGCAACTGGGGGCACCAACATGCCCAACGTTCCCCTTTTGAATAGCCAGGATGACTTTATACAGATCGAAGACATCCCTGAAGAGGAAGAAAAGAAATCCTATAATGACATCTTTGATAATGATACCCTCTTGGGCACTTCTGTCCTCTGTCAACTCACCATTAATGTCATAGAAATTCTCCTCATCCATCAAGAGCTTGTAGACTAGGATCAACCAAGTGCACACATATCGATGAGTTCCAAAGCATAAAAGTACTTCTAAGATTCATGGGAACATCAGGCCAATAATTAGATCAACATTAGGAATAAGTTCATGTCTACAAGCTTGACCCTAAATGATATTTCAGGGAAGAGGCAAGCTTTAGCCATAAAATTGAAAAAGAAAAATAAAAGAGCGAGTCCTTATGTGAAAACCCCCTTGGAGCGCATTCTGACTCTAAAAAATAGAAAATAAAGGGTGTATCTTCTGGTGAAAACCTCTCTGAGGCACTAGAAGATGAAGACTTGCCTCTTCCTCCCATCTGAGATTACAGACATGAGCAGTCACCTATCATCTGTTAGCTTGTGGTGACTAATCAGGAAAGTACTATCTAGGAAAGTACTGTACACTTTTCCTCCCGACCTCGCCGGGGTTCGGGAATCCAGGAAATTTTTTTTGAGGCCGACTACTTTTCAGTTATTTGGGCTGACTACTTATAACTCATTCTAACCCTAAAGCGGGAAAATATTATATAATATGGCTTAGGGTTAGGGATTTTCATTATGTATGATTTTAGTACTTGCAGCAGAATTGGGCTGTAAGGGATTACAGATTGTAATCAGGTTGTAATCACTGGATAATAATAATATTGGACTCGTTATTGGTGGATGTAGTCCAGGGATTGGGTGAACCACGTTAAATCTGTGTGTCTTGTGTTCTATTCTGTGTAGTTTATTATTTTCTGATATTAGTTATATTTGCACATAATTGTTATTTCTACCTTGTTAATCCTAACATCATCATTGAGGAAACAAATCTAGTTAACTTAGGTACTGAAGAATACCCCCAGATCACCTACATCACATCATCTTTAACCAAGGGTGAACAAATGGCTCTCACTATGCTTCTTCAAGAAGCCACCACCAATTTTGCATGGTCGTATGCACACATGCCTAGGCTTGACCCAAATCTAGTTGTGCACAATCTTGCAGTGGACCCTAATGCCAAGCTAGTAAAGCATAAGCTATGCAAAATGCATCCTAAGGTAGCCCTATTGGTAAAAGAAGAACTAGAAAAGCTCCTACAAGCTAGGATCATCAAAGCCATCAATTTTTTAGAGTGGATCTCCAACATGGTGCCTGTCACCAAACCTTCAAGAGAGATAAGAATCTGCACAGACTTCAAGGACCTAAACAAAGCATGTACCAAGGATGATTTCCCACTACATAACATAGACATGATAGTCAATCTCATAGCGAGCCATGAGATGTTGTCACTCATGGATGGCTTCTCAGGGTACAATCATATCAGAATAGCAGAAGAAGATCAACACAAGACAGTGTTCACACCACCATGGGGTACCTTCTGCTACAACATAATGCAATTTGGACTAAAGAATGTAGGAGCCACCTATCAATGAGCAATGACAACCATCATCCATGATATGATACACAAAATCTTGGAAGAATATGTAGATGATATTCTTGAAAAATTTAAGACACGATGTTAACACCTAGACATCCTTGAAAGTGTGTTCAATCATCTCCATCATTATGGCTTGAAGCTAAATCCAAAGAAGTGTGTCTTTGGTGTAACATCTGGAAAGCTTCTAGGCTTCATCGTATCATGACGCGACATAGAGATTGATCCCAAAAATATCAAAGCCATTACAGAAATGCCTCCTAGAACACTCAAGAAAGTCAGGAGCCTACAAGGAAAACTCAAATCAATATGTCAATTTATATCATAACTGGCAAACAACAACCTTTCACGCATCTACTTTGAAAGGACACAAGCTTCAAATGGGATCGTATCTATCAGAGAAGCTTTTAGAAGCTCAAAGAATATTTGGAAAACTCTCCTATCCTTGTACCACTAGTCTTACGATGCCCTCTCATACTCTACATCTCAGCAACAACTACAACACTGGGGGAACTCTTAGCACAACATGATGACAACAACAAAGAGAGAGCCATTTATTATATCAGTCGAACTCTTGTTGGCTATGAGCTTAATTACTCACCAATGGAGAAATCATGCCTCACAGTGGTCTTCACCACTCAAAAGCTCAGACATTACATGCTTAGCCACACAATCAAGCTCATCTCAAAGGTGGACCCACTCAAGTATCTACTATCAAGGACAACTCTCACAAGTCGTATGGCAAAATGGATCATGCTACTCAGTGAGTTTGACATTCAGTACTGAATGGGGTTAAATAGTAGTATGGGTGCCAAAATGAATAGTGTGATATGAAAAGGGGAAATATGAGATCTACTTCTAAATCCAAATTCCCAAAGGAAAGAACCAAATTGATCAATCAAAAGGTCAATACACAAAATAATCAATCTACGGGGAATATGAATGAAGGAGAAAACCTTATATTTTGCTATGAAGAGTATATGCTTGAAATCTGAAATAAATGAAAGGCAAATACTAACCTCAAAATAGGGTAGATCTGGAAAATGTTAATTACTAATGTTTGTGTACAATTTCTAGCAATTCTGCAACTTGTTTCGGACTAGAAATGTCGAGATGGAGAAAACCCAGAAAACTTTTATCTTTCCGACAGCAGGTAGTCTTTGACCCCAATAAAAGGTCAAAGACTACTTTGGAATTCTAAAGGTCATCTTTGATTTTGTTCATGGATCTCGGAAGTTCACCGAAAAGGGTATGCATATCCAAGCTCCGATCCACAGTCCTGCATTTGTACCTACAAGAAAAATAGGGTTTTTATTTTTTGGATGGGGGGTTTGCCTTGGTCAAACCCCAATTTAGGAATTAACCTTGAAGTTGAATTGAAATTGTAATATGCATAAACAAAGTAAATGAAACAATTCACCTTGCTTATGTTGAAGTCCTTGTAGAGGATTCGAATCCTTGAATCCACAACTAGGGATGCTCCAAATGTATGTAGAAATGAATGTAGAATGTCTCAAATCAATGGCATTTGATCTTCAACACCAATATTGAATGGATCTTTGCATATGAGGAGGCTTGGATGAATGTGGATGGAGGAATCTTCAAGGGGGCTCCAAAGAGATTGAATCCTTCAATGGCTAACAATGGATCTCCTTGATGAATGCTTGAATGCTTGAATGCTAGGCTTGAAGACAAATGAATGCTTGCTTGTTTTCCTTCTCCTTCTTTCTTACTTGATTGCACTTGAGAGCTTGAGAGATTATGAGATGAGATCGCTTGAAAACTTGATTGAGAGATGGATTGAAATGAGAGAGGAAGGATTCCTTTTATAGTGATCTAGGGCACAAACCTCTAGAGAAGGCTGAAATTGGAGAATTAAATCCCAATTAACCTTAACCCCTAGAAATGGACCCATATTAAATGCAATTTAAGGATTTACCATTTTGAAACCCGAAATGGCTGACTAAAAAGTGGGAAAAGAAATATTTCCAAAACCTGACATCTGAAAATCATGGGACCTGAAAATTTGAACCCTAGATCAAGGATGAGGTAGACCCCACCCTAGGTTAGGGTCGAGGTTGTCCCTGACCTAGGTTTTGGTTGAGGTCATCTTTAACCCTCAAGGTCATCTTTGACCTTGAGGTCAAAAACCTCAGGACCTTAATCCAGAGTGCCAGGAAATGCAGAAAGATAGTGAAAACAGGTGGAGAGAGAAGCAGAACAAGGGGAGAAAGCCAGATTTGTGCAAAGACCTAATCAAGGCACTTAACATGACCCCAAACCACTCACTCAGAGGGCTAAATGCTCTTAACATGGAAGTGCTTCCATTTTAAGATGATACAAGTACATAGATCAGAAAGCAATCAAAGGGCAAGTAATTTCTAATCAGCTAGCAGAAGAACCTCAGAGAGAGTGCTTCCTTGTCGGCTGGTGCAGTTATTCTCTAGTTGTGGATATGGGAGCATCTTCCCATTACTAGGCCTATTTCTGACAGGGTTTGGCCTCGTGGTTTTCCATATGCTTTTCTATATACTAGTATGGTTGTTCAACACCATTTGGGTCATTTGGATTACTAGAGACGATAGGTTGATGATCTCAATCAAGTTTTATGGATACCATACATTGGTTACGAGTGCTAGAGAGAGGATGATGATGTGTTACCTTACATGTTTTCCCCTCATTCGATGATTGGTCATACTACTACTACTATTGAGCACTTCTTCTTTGGCAGAGTTTCTAGATAGTATGGTCGGATACAAGATATGCCTCAAGGTGCAGCACTATATGCTTGGGTACAAGCAGAGAGATCTATGTGGGGTCCTCTCATTGATTATTAGTTTGCATTGGATCAGATTGCTGGTATGGCTTACTGCCGATGGGAGATGCTTCCTGGTATGGCATATGCAGGTATGTCTTGTGAGTATGTAGATTGGTGGGCTCGTAATAGGTTTACTCATTTCACTGATCCAACAGAGTCTATCCCAAGTCGGGGGTGATGGTGGTGGTGGTGGTAGACAACAAAGACAATGAGGATAAAGAGTTCCTCTAGTTGATGGTCGAGTATAGGTGAGAGGTGGTCATGCAAGGGATAGAGATCATGCTAGAGGACATGGTGATGTAGTTGATGTACATCCTAGAGCAGCTGATAGACAACGAAGAGCTCACAGACAGCAAAGACAACAGAGACAGGCTCATGTTGATGCGGCTAAGTAGATTCCAGGTGGATTAGATCCTTTGGTTCAATTGCAAAGAGTTGCCTTGGCTCAGTAGGATGATGTTCCAGTACAGTAGGATCAAATTTTGGCAAAGCAGGTGCCTACATAGGTTCAGCAGCCATAGGATCAGGGACATAGTTCGCAGGATGCTCCTACTATGGTACTTTAGCACGGGATGTGCAGTCTATGAGGATAGATATATCCACTATTATTGGGTGTTTAGATTAGGTTGCTACCTTGATGTAGTAGTTTATGTCTACTATGGTTCAGAGACAAAGCGGAGCAAGCACTTCTCAGGCTCCTCCTCCACAGGATGGTAGAGGTCTAGATGGATCTAGTGCTACAGGATTGTAATTTGATTGATGATAGATTCACTCATCGTTGATGTCCTTTGTATCACATGTCATGTTATTTGATTTGATTGGAACATTTGATGTATCACTTTGTATGACATTGTATCTTGATATACTGATTTGATGGATCATTGATGAACACTTTTTTTAATGATATATGATGATATACTCCTTGGTTCTCCTTGATGAGTTGTTATGAGATTATCTTTTATGCAGCTATATGATTTTTTATGCATTTATTTTGATTTATGATATGGATGCAGTTATCTTATCTTATGATATAAGTAAATGAATGCAATGATGTATGGATTTATGACATGTTTTTCTCTATTTCTCAATGTATGGATGAAAAATGTTTTATGGAAATGCATATGTAAACGCCCTTATGTTTTTTTATTTTTTCAATGTATCTAATGTTATCCTTAACTATATGTATGCAAATGCTATATGATTCTTTTTCTTTCTTTTTCTCTAGCATATGGATAATGATTAATGATTAATGCTATGCATGAATGTAAAAGATAATCTTATTTTCTTTGTTTTTGATTTATCAATAGTAAGAAGTTTGATTGAACCCCTCGTTTCTTTAATGTTTTGACTAACCAAGATTATTGATGTACCCCCTTGTCCTTGGAAATTTAACCACAAACAAATGCAATTACTCTAACATGATAATGCAATGCAATGCAACCTAAGTGTCACCAGCTTTTAGCAAAGAAATGCCATGGAGATAAATTTTCATCATTGAGCATTTTGGGACCGGAAAAAAAGTACAATCATCACTGACCACATCATGATGATATGAATACCACTTTTTATCACTTTTTGGTAACCTCCTTTTTGAACCTAGTACAACCCTCACTAGTTGGATGACCAAACTATGGGAATCTAAATACCGGTGTCAATGGATTCAATGTTGCAAGTGGATTTTTGGTATTAAGATATGGAAGATCTAAATAGCCAAGGGATCCATTTGCGTAAACAAGCAAAGGTCAATCCTTCCTCTTATGAGATAGTCCTCGATGGTTCTTTGATGACCATGTCGTTAGATGAACTCTCATAAGTTGATGAATCTTCCTCAAAACAATCACTAAAAGGCAAGAAAGTATCATGTCTCTATCATGGCTAATCTAGTCGAAACATCATTGATTAGCTAAAAAGATGTGATAAAAGTCAATTTCATAAAGATTATCAAAAGAAAGCTTCAAGTGCTTTGCAATGTTTCATGATTTTCAAAAATTATTTCCAAGCATTCTAATCTTTAAGGTGTTTTGTCAAATTTTAATCCCGAATAATAAAGTCAATGAAGGCTCAAGTATCAAGTTGTAGGATAAAATACTTGGGTTTGAACAATGATATCCATCAAAGGTTCAATAAACTTTCCCACTCTTTTGAAGCTCTGATAAGTCTCTCTCTGACATGACTGATTGTAGTGCTTATTGAATCCATTTGGTACCAAATTTCCAATCCTTTCCTGCCTCCAAGTGGTAAATGTGATCATGCGACAAACTTAGGGCTGATAGGCAATGCAACAATGCGACTGAAAGGCTTTATTATGACTATGTACAAATGACAAATGCAATGACAGTTTTACAAATGGGATGTTGGAAATGCAATATGGACATATGTGACTAGGAAAGACAGACTTAAGGGAACAAAAGGTGCTTGTTTACCAAGTTTTCACCTTGTGGGTCTTTTCTTTTTTGGCTACCAAGGCGCCTATTGCTAGGTTTTCACCAAGGCACTTTTTCTCTTTTTTCAATTTTTTTTGTATTTTTCTTTTTTTCAATTTTTTTGTATTTTAGTATTTTTCAATTTTTTTTTGTATTTTTCAAGATCTCTTTGACTATGTACAATAAATATGATGCTCCTCATCTGATACTCTTTATACTCTTTCGTCTCCCTCATGTGTAGAACCTTTTGAGATGAATACTGTTGATAGGTTCTTGGAGTTCTTCTCCTTCACAATCTGATAACTTATAGGTTCCCATTCCAAATGAAGACACAATAATAAATGGACCAAGCCAATTAGCCTCCCATTTTCCTTTCTTTTCTCTGTTAGCTTGATTCTTTGGGTTTTCTCTTAACACTAAGTCTCCTACCTGAAAGACTCTCGGTTTGATATGTTTATTGTAGTTCCGTGAGATTCTATTCTGATACACTTTCAGGTGCTCATAAGCTTGTGTTTGGTGTTCTTCTAGCAACTCCAATTGTTGAAGTCTAGCGACTCTATAGTCTTCATCTGTGATCAACCCTTGCAATGACACTCGTAAAGATGGGATTTCAACCTCTAATGGTAGAACTGCTTCGGCCCCATAGACTAATGAAAATGGTGTGGCTCCCGTAGGTGTCTGAATGCTAGTTCTATAGGCCCATAATGTCAGATTAATCTACACATGCCAATCTCTTCCTGATTTATTTACTGATCTTTTCAAGATTTTCAAACTATTCTTATTTGTGGCTTCGGCTTGTCTATTTCCTTGAGGATAATAAATGGATGAAGAATGGTGAGTGATATGAAATGTAGCACAAAGTTCATCCATGTCCTTGCTTTTGAATTGCTTTCCATTATCTGTTATTATGGCATGAGGAATACCATATCTGCAAATGATGTGGTTCAAGATGAACATGGAAATTTGTTTACCCGTGGTCATGATCAAAGGAACCGCTTCGACCCACTTAGTGAAATACTCTGTTGTGGTTATGATGTATTTGTGACCATTTGAAGAAGGTGGATATATGATGCCAATCAAGTCAAACCCCCATTGATAGAAGGGCCATAGTGTAACAAATGGGTGCAATTCTTGTGCTAGTACATGTATCATGTCACCATGATATTGACATTTGCTGCATATCCTGACAAAGTGACAAGCATCTTTTTCTAAGGTCTTCTAGAAATACCCTAAGCAAAGGATCTTCTTGGCTAGGTTTAAACTGCTTGCGTGTGACCCGCAAATGCCTTCGTGAACCTCATGTAAAGCTAACTTAGACTCTTCTTCCCCTAGACATCTAAGTAACATCCTGTCAAGACCCTTACGATACAATGTTTCTGAAAGGATTATGTAATGAGATGATTGGCATATGAAGTTTCATTTTTGGGCTCGAGATTGGTCTAAAGGTAGCACTTGGTCTTTGAGATATGTATATATAGGGCTGTACCAAGGTGAGTCATGTCCATGAAGTAGGGAAACAATTTGGGTTTTGGGAAGGTCGAATGTCGGTTTCACCAAATCTTCCACCAAGAACTCATACTTCTCATTTTGATCTGGTTTTTGTAACAAGGAAGCCAAGGTGGCCATTGCATTAGCTGCTCTATTTTTCTCTCTCAAAATTTGCTCAAAAGTGATCAAGGCAAAGTACTTCTTCCATCCATCAATCATGGTCTTATATGGCATCAATTTTTCATCTTTAGTGTTATATTCATTGTTGACTTGATTGATGATGAGTTGAGAATCTCCATATATTTGTAGCTCGGTGATGTTCCATTCTAAAGCCATTTTGATGCCTATGACTAGAGCCTCATATTCTGCTATATTGTTTGTACATGGAAACAAGAGCTTGTAGGACTTAGGAATGGTGTACCCTTGAGGAGTAACCAATAATATGCTAGCTTCGAAACCTCCTTGTGTATACAAGCTATCAAAGTACAACTTCCATGTTTTTGCTTCTATGTTTACAATTGTGGAATCTAGAAATTCCACTTGAATAGTTTGTGTAGAAGTCATTGGGTTCTCAGCTAAGTGATCTGCTATCACTTGTCCTTTTATTGCTTTTCTATCAACATACTCAATGTCGAATTCACCCAATATCATGACCCATTTTTCTATCCTACTCGTTAAGGAAATTTTACTTAGCAAATACTTTAAAGGATCAATTTTGGCAATTAGCTTTACCTTATGCATCAACATATAATGTCTCAATTTTTGAGATGCAAACACAACTGTTAGACAAGCCCTTTCCATGAATGTGTAGTTAAGTTCGTATTTGATCAAGGTCCTACTCAAATAGTAGATTGCTCTTTCCTTTCCCTACTCATCTTCTTGCGTCAATAGTACTCCTAGAGATATTTCGGTAGCGGATATGTAGAGTAGCAACAATTTTCCCTTGATTGGTGGCATTAGGATAGGTGGATTGATTAGATAAGTTTTCAATAATGTGAAGACTTGATCACATTCTTCATCCCACAAGAACATAGTATCTTTGTGTAGCAACCTTGTGAATGAATGACATTTTTCGGCCAATTGAGAAATGAACCTTCTTATGGATTGTATTTTGCCTTCTAAAGACCTCATTTGGCTTATGTTCTTTGGTATCTCCATATCCATTATTGCTTGTACTTTTTCTAGATCCACTTCAATTCCTTTCGCTAAAACTATATAGCCTAACAATTTGCCGGATTGGATGCCAAAGGCACATTTCTTTGGGTTTAGTCTCACTTTGAATTGTTCTAATCGAATGAATATCTTTTTCAAAATTTGTAGGTGTTCCTCTCTTTTGTGGGACTTGGCCAATATGTTGTCCACATAATCCTCTAAAAAAGTGTGCATCATATCGTGGAAAATAGTTGTCATTGCCCTTTGATATGTGGCTCTGACATTTTTAAGGCCAAAGGGCATGACATTCCAACAAAAAGTACCCCAAGGACATGTAAAGGAAGTCTTCTCTTGATCTTCAGGTGCAATTTTTATCTGATTATACCCACTGAAACCATCCATTAATGAGTACATGGAGTGACACGCTATCAAGTCAACTATTGTATCAATGGTCGGAAGTGGGAAGTCATCCTTAGGACATGCAAGATTCAAGTCTTGAAAATCCATGCATACTCGAATGGATTTGTCATGTTTTGTGACTAGTACAATGTTAGATATCCATTCAGCATAGGCTATTTCTCTTATAAATCCCACCTTCAACAACTTTTCCAACTCCACTTTGACTAAGAGAGCTATATGCGGGTGCATTTTCCTCAACTTTTGTTTGACGGGTTTAACCCCTGGTCTAACATTCATATGATGCATTATGAAGTCAGGATCCAATCCAAGCATGTCGGCATATGACCATGTAAAGTTCACTTGTTGTTCTTGGAAGAACTTGATGAAATCCTCTCTTTCTAGAGGTGTAAGTGATGTTGCCAAGTGTATAAATTTTGGATCCAATTCTATCCCAATGTTGACCTTTTCTATCAGCTCTATGAGAATAGGTGACCTTTCTTCCTCATGCTCTGGTAGGGTATCCAATCTCTCTTCCTTTGATGCCATAGTTGGGTTTTCACCATAGGAAACATCTTTTATCTTCACTTTTTTTTGGTTCTAGTGCTGCCACATAGTGGTTTTCATCACTAGAACTTTTCATTTTTTTATTTTTTTTTCATTTTTTTCTTTTGACTAAGAGATTGGGCCCCCACTGCTTCTATCATGTTCAGTTTGAATTCATTGGTGAAAGAGGGTTCAACCACATTAAGGTATTGGTTCATTGCTTGGTCATTTGGAAAATAAAGCAAGTCACTTGGCTCCATTTGGTCCCAATCAATAAGCTGAGGATTTATCAAGGATAAGGTTTCATTAGGTAAGTTTTCATCAATTGGGTTTATGGACATGACTTTGTTTGAGGGTTCATACATTGTATCATTTAGATCTATGACGTGAGCTTCCTCGAGATGGTCCATGGAAGAAGGATCGAAATCCCCTTCACTTGAGTCCTCGTCAACTTCTATGGGAAATAGCATGGGAAAAAAATGAGCGGATTAAAACTAACATTTGAATCTCCCTCCTCTGAAGGCATCCAAAATGTATCTATCCATGGTAGATTAGTAGGTACTTGTCCTATGCTAAGACCTTGTATATTAGGCTCTTCATTGTGTTGAGTTTCTTGCCTTGGGATCTTTGCATAAGTATGTATTATGACTATATCCTTATCATGACATGATTCATCGGATAAGGTATCCCACTCATAATCTCATGAGTCATCACTATCTACATCATATTCCAATGTGTTTACTTGAGGATATGAGTCTTGCATTGAGCTGGAGCTTTCTCCTTTGTATTGGTAGCCTACTCCAAATATTTCTTCTTTTGCCATCCAAGAAGGTTCAATGGGTTCTAATAAACCTCTATTTCTTCTGCCTAAGGGTCCTCTTCCCTTGTATCCCATTTTCTGCATTATCTCAAATCCTTTTCCATATTGATCAGTTTGAATGTTGATATGTTGGATTCTTTCTATGGGAGTGCTTGAAGTATCCTCTTCATCATGATAAAGCCATTGAAGGACTTCATTCTCCTCCTTGTTGAATGATGCTTTGTCACTTTCTCTCACAAAGTAAGAGTTATACTTATGAGGTAAGTGTTCTTTTGTTTGCCATGCATTTTTTGAGATGTGGGCAAGTCAAATAAGGAAACAAAGTATTCCCCTACTCCTTTGGAACTAATTTTACATTGTTTGTCAAATGCATCCATCATCTCACTCATTTTCTTGTAGTTATCCTTTTTAGCTTCATCCTTTTCCTCTTTGGTGGGTTTGTAAAGTACTATCTCTGATTTATGTGATTGATCTGAATCTTCATTTGGAGTTGGACCCTCGTAGCTCACTTTTTCCTTTCCCTTAGTTGATGTCGATGAGCTAGCTTGAGGATGGTTTGAAGTAGCACTTAATGTTATCATGGGATCATCCATTTTGGTATCTTCAATGGTGGTTCTTTGGATGATTCCTTCTCGGTTATGTGGAATAAATAGCTCATGAAGGGGTTTGAGTGCATTGCAATATTGGAATGGATTTGAGTCCCCTCCAACCATGATTTCTTCACCCATGTACAAAAAATTGATGCATTGGTGATACGTGGATGGGACTACTTGCATCTCATGGATCCATGGTCTCCCTAATAAAATATTATAAGTTAGATTCATGTCCAATACTTGGCAATTTATGTCCTTTTTGGCAGGTCCCACTTGAATGGGCAATATGATCATTCCTTTGGCGGCTCTTTCAGCTTCATCATAGGCCTTTATGGTGATTCTTTTTGTAGGGTCAATGTAAGACTCAGATAACTCTAGGGATTTAACAAGACTCAACATGCAGATGTTAAGGCCGGCTCCTCCATCTATGAGGGCTCTTTTGAATCTATGTCATTCAATCAAAACCTCTATATGCAATGGTAGGTTTTGGGGATGAGTGATAGACATGTCATCTTGGTCAGAGAATGATAAGAAATGAGGTGTAATTAGATGACCTACCATGTTTTGGAACTTCCCCTCTTCTAAGTTAGTAGGAACATTCATCTCTACTAGAGCTTTCTCAAAAATTTCCTTATGGTTAGGAGATAACTTCAATAGGTCCAAGATGAAGATTTTTGTTGGAGTTCTTTGTAGCTGATCTACCAAGCTATAAGGTTTCGTTGTTGTAGAAGATTGCTTGATCACAATGTTGGATTGTGGAGTACTAGTATTTTTGGGATCAACCCCTTGTAGGGTAATCCTTGAAGTTTGCCCCCTAGTAATAACATTGGATGTCTCTTTTTGGGGCTGTTCTTTGATCACTATAGCATTCACAACATTATCATAGGGTGGTGCAGAATTGAAGTTATTTCTACTTTATTTCTTACCATTGGATGACTCCCCTTTGTCATGTTTATAGAAGGGTTGTTTGAAATCTGTATGGTCTTCATCACTTTGAGGTCCATCAATTGTGATCATGCCACTATCAATTAAGTCTTGCACTACATTCTTTGGTTGCAAGCATTCATTTGTCATGTGCCCTCGAATCCTATGGTATTCACAATGGTTATTTGCACTACACTAGCTAGGCTTTTTGTGTGGCTCATAAGGCTGAATGCTAGGTAGATTAATGATGTTGTTAGCTATGAGCATTTTTAGTGCCTTTTCGAGGGGTTCACCCAAGGGTGTGAAGTTCCTTTGAGGAGTTGGCACCAAGAACTTATCAGATTTATTACTCCTTTGATTATTTCCTTGGTTGCCACTATTAGCATTGTTGTTGGAAGGTGCATTGGAGGTCTGGTTTGCATTATTCACCTGATTAGGTGTTCTTGTAAGAGAAAAAGGAGTCACCTTCAAGTTGCTAGAATCAACAACCCTGTCATTGACCATTCCCTTATTGTTGTTTTTATACTGATTATTGCTATTGAACCAATTCTTATTCTGATTGGTGCCATTGTTGGAGTTATTGTTATTAGAGTTGTTCTTGTTATATTTATACAATTCCAGTTCTCCACTCTTAACTAACACTTCTTCTATTGTTACTCCATTCTCTATGAGGTCTTGGAATGTCTTGGGGCATTGCATTCTTAATCGGTAGTTCATCTCATTGCTCAAACTATTGATGAATATATCCATTTTCTCCTTTTCAGGCACACTCCTAGGATACCTAGCAAATACTGTCCTCCACCTTTGTAAGAAAGTGAAGAATGCTTCTCCATCCTTTTGTTTATTATTACATAATGTTATCATCGTGACCTCATGCTTGATGTTGTATGAGTAATGGGCCACAAATTTTGAAACTAGTTCTTCAAAGGTTTTTATGTCGGGGGGTAACTTAGAAAACCACTCCATAGCCATGCCTCCTAAGCTTCTTGGGAATAGTCTCATTAAATAGGTGGTATCATGCTTGAAATCTAAGCTCAATGCACAAAACTCTCGTAAGTGATCTTGTGGATCCGACATTCCTTCATACTTGTCATATTTGGGAAACACTACATTGATCAGGAATGGTGCCATTACTATACTTTTATTGAATGGGAATGGACACAATGCTTTGATAGAAAAGGGTTTAGGAGCCTCACTTTGCTTGATTATATCTAGTTGCATTTGAAATATTTTGAACTATTTGTTCATGATGTCAATGGCACTTTCTTCAACTTCAAGTGGTCTAAGTTGATTCACATCATAATCTCGTGGAAGCTTAAGACCTACTCGGGCTAAGTCCATGAAATACTTCTCTTTATCTCTTGCCATTGCTTTTTCCATGAATCTTAAGAAATAAGGGCATTGAATGGCTTCATCAACTTTTTCATCGGTGGCATCATCAATGGTTGGTTCAGTATTAGTTCTTTGGTGAGTGGTATCAATTCCTTGAGTGTTTTGATCTGCCCCTCCACTATTGGCATTGCCTTGATTATTCGTATCAATGCCCCCATTATTTGCATCACCTTGGTTGTTTGGATCGATGCCAATATTGTTGTTATTACCCAAACCACCGTAGTACATCATGTTGTCTTCTACTTCTTGTTCGGGTGATTTTTGGGGTACTCTTGGAGTGGTAGAATCATCACCTGGGTAAGGGAGCTCTTGACTCAAATAAGTCCCGTCTTCTTGCAAGGTTTGCTTGATGTAGTAACATCTATTAAAAGTAGGCATGAACCTTGGAGAATAAGAGTCAATATTGCCCATGGTCAAATCCTTTGTAAAATTTACAAAAATTGTGTAGAACAAGATTTATGACTGGGCTGAAGGTTAGAGCAGTAAGAACACGAAAAAGGGTATTCAAATATGTGATCAAAATTTTTTGACCTCGTCTGCAAATAATCTTTGTTTTCCCTTTTAGATTTATGGGCGTCACTGACCTGAGTGTAGGCGTGACTAAAATCTTTGTACGCGTGAATTGGTATATTGTTAGGTGGCACGCTACAGGTATGCAGGCGGCACTTTGCTATTGATAAGTGATTTTCCAGTTTTAGCAGGTGTGTTTCAATATTTTCTGGGCCTGACTTCACTGCTAATACATGTTTTCATATAAGTCACAAGCGTGACTGAGCCTCTGATAGGCAGGATTGTTTTGTGCACAGGTGGCACTTCTCTGACCAAGTTGTAAGATTTTGAATTTTTTTAAACTTTTAAGATCAGGTCCTTTGGAATTTTCCTATTTGAAAATAGAAAACAATCACAACACACACATCAATTTTTCATAATGTCCCTAAAATAATCTAGTGTGTATATTCTCGATCGTTTCCACAAGTATAACACAAGAAAGAATTCCAAGCAGCTTACCTAAAGTCAGATGTGGCTCTTAACACTTTGGCTCTAAAAGGTGGTCTTGCTAATTTATCAAGGATTTATTATGGATTTCGTTCAAATAGATCTTAAACTTTCATCCCCCAAGTATGTTAAGGGGCTTCCCACACGCACCAAGGTATGATTTTGTGTAATCCATGAGGACCACTAGAGGAAGTTCAAAAAATTCAAAATCCATTTGTCACACACCCCATTAAAGATGCATGCATTTCGTATTATAATGGGTTAGATTCCCGCAGAAAAGCGAGTGTATCCCACTTTGGGTTGTCCCTCTCACCGGCCTCGTTAAGGCACAACTCGGGAGGCAAGCCCACTAATTCTCTAGCATGTTCATTCAAAGCAAGGAAAATGGAATTAAGGTTAAGCTTTTGGGAATTTGGTTCACCAAAAGGTGAAGAGCATATCCCTAACTTTCCCTTTAGTTCCCAAACATAATAGAAAATTTTGTTCAATTTCTTTCACCCACTAACTATAGGGATTTGAGTATTTCTACTCTCTTCCACAAACAAGGGGCTTTTGATTTATGTGTTTGATTCCTTAATCCTTCTTAATTACTAGATTCTCAAAATGCACCAATGCCACAAGCTAAGGGAAAATATTGACTAGTTTAGGCTTACCTTTTTCTTGTAGCTAACCGAAGTTAGGGGCATTTTTAAGTGATTTCATTGTTTTTTTCTTACCTTGGCAAATAGCTCCTTCCAAGTGTGTTTGTCCACCAACAAGTTAGTCAACACCAACAAACACCATGAGGAGAAACCAAATTGAAATTGATGAAGCAAAGAATTATGTATGAATTTTATGCACCTTATTTGCAAATTTCCAAAGAAAACTTGAACTAAGGACTAAAAATCCAATTTAGAGAGACAAATTTCATTTTATAAGCTTCAACAATTGCAAGATAGTTCTGGAATACCTGATTGTCCTCCTCTTATGTTGTCTCAAGAACAACCTTGATGTGTGCAATGTTTTCCTTCTTAATCCTCTTTGCTAATGCCTTTCCTTCCTGATTAAATCTACTTTTCAACTTCTGTACCTTCCTATGATTGCTCATTTATTGTTAAATTATGTAAACAAAGAGTTAGACAAATGATTTAATTAATTTAAAAGTAAATAAAGGCAACAGATAGCAAGCGACATCATCCAGCTAATAGGCGTGAACAAATTATCAGCAAGCGTAACTTTAGTGACAGCAAGCGACACTTTGTCGTGACATAGGCGACGCTAAAAATTACACAAGCGTGAACAGTTTATCCCAAAATGTGAACAAAATTTAAAATTGCAGAAAATGATTCATGCTAAGTGACAATTTAATAATAGTAAGTGTGAATTGATAGATTATAAGCGTGACTATTATTTAAAATTGCGAAGCAAAGCGTAAAGACAAGCGATAACAAATTTTAGTAAAGCGATACTTCCTAAGTCACAGGTGTGACTTTAAGCACAAAAGGTTGAATGCTTTGATCTTACAGGCGTGAGCTTCTAATTCACATGCGACTGTAGAGAACTTAGGACCGTATAGAAGTTGTATGCCAGGTGTGAATCTTCAGATAACAGGTGTCAGTACAAAGATCTTAAGTGATAGTAAAATGACTACAGGCGTGATTAAATCTCCCGTAAGCATGACTTCACCTGTTTCCTGTAAAATATTCACAGAAAATAGACAATACAAGCATGCAAATTATGATGAAAATGATAAAATGAGGCCTAGGGCCCCACGGTGGGTGCCATTTGTGTGATGATGATAATCACCTTCATGAAATTAAGATCAAATTAGCAACAATTCTAAGTAAATACAATGCAAATTTATTTAAAAATGAAACTAAGATCTATAGCATCTCATGGCTCTCTAGAAAGATGTGATAAGTGAAGCTCTCAGCTCAAATCTCCACTAGTGACACTTCTAAAATGAGAATGTATGTTGTTCTATGCTTCTACAATGCTTCTATGATGATTATTCTAGCTCAAATTGACAAAAGTATAATGCAAATGCTCTAAATACTCTTAAATGCTCTTCAATTGCCTATAGTAACAATACTTTGCAAATGAATTTCTAAGATGTCAGTTGCTCTCAAAATGCTTCATATTTATAGTAAATTCCCAAGGGTAGGGGGTATAGTGAAATAATCATGATTAACCTTTGGTTGAGTCAAATACTTTACTTTGTTCATAAATGGGGGGACAATTTAAATGTTTGTCTCAAAGCTTTGGACAAAAGGACAAGATTGAGTGGATGAGATTGAAACTTTAGAATGAGTGATTGAGATTCATCCTTTTTGAGTGATTTATGTTTTTTTGTCCTCAATTTTCATTGGTTGCTCAACTTTGTTGAAAGATATTAGGAATTATTAAATTCAATTAATTAATTAAATTTAGCCATGTAAGGGTAATAGGTTCATTTTGATTTTTGATTTAAACAACTATACAACTAATTGATTAAGATCAATTATGTAGTGTTTTTCACCCCTTTAAGCTTTGATTTAATTATTTAGCCTCATTATTTGATTTTTCCTTTGCTTTAATTGATTTTGTCCAACTTTGATTTAATTATGTCCATTTTAATTGATTTGATCCCTTTTTTTATTGAATTAGTGCATTTTGGTGATTTTAAGCCATTTTATTGATTTTGCAATTTAAAAGCACTTGTCCATTTTTGCGTGTCTATAATAATTGATAATGATGAAGCACTACACAAAGTTGTTGAAAAGAGGTAAATTCAATAATCAGAATCTTATCTCTAATATCTTTTTGCAAATTTGAAATAAACATACGTTGAATATCAATATCAGGAACAGTATGGGAAATCTGAGCATGCAAATGCTTAAATCTACCAATAAATTCAGTCAATTTTGCCTTAGCACTTTGTTTACAATGCAGCAAATCAGTCAAAGACACTTACGAGCCAATGTTATTTTGAAATTGTTGAATAAAAGCATTGGCAAGTTGTGGAAAGGAATCAATAGAATAAGGAGGCAAGGAACAATACCATTGTAAGGCCTTGTCACGAAAGTTCTAGCAAATAGTTTGGCTAAAATCCTATGGTCATGAGCATAATCACTACAAAGGATTTGAAATGTTTTAACATGATGAATGGGATCTCCTTTTCCATTATAATTCTCAAGACGAGGCATATCGACTTGCTGAGGAACAGGAGTACGAATAATGTCGCGAGACAAAGGACTTCCCATGTCACATGTAAGAACACTAAACTTGTTTTGAGTTAAGGAAGCAAGTTGTTGTAAGGATGACATAGTTTGAGCCAAACTGATGATTATTGAATCATTAGAGGAAATAGGAGGAATAGAAATATTATAACAACTAGGTAAAGTTTAAGAAGCTGCAAGAATGGAAGATACAACTGAAGGAACACTTGGAACTATAGTTGGAAGTGGATTGGAATAAGTAAAAGGGACATTATGATATGAAGGTTGTGATATAGGAAGGGACATAGGAGGAACACTCATAGGAATAGAGGGAATTGTCACAATCACCAAAGAAGGAGTATAGGTAGGAACACTTGGTAAAGGATTAAAAGAAGGTTCTACACTAGTGACAGGAGGAATCAACCCTAAATCTTGAGCTTCTTGAGCTAAAGGTTTAACATTTGAATGCATGAGGTGAGTAATACCATGAAGAAGATTAACACCTTGATCACTATCATGAAGAACTTTCTTAAGAGCCTCTATAGCTTGAATAGAATCTTGATTATGGTTTTCTTGAATAAGCCAATTACCCATTTTATCAAGTTCAGTTGAAAGTTTTTGGACTTGTTCAAGAGGAACTCTTAAAGCATCATCCTCATCATGAGATGAGTGAGAAGAGTTTTTCTCCATAATAGGATTAGAATCATGAAGAATCAAATTATCATCTAGGACCCTAAGGAAAGGAGAAGAAGACTTGGGATCAAAGACACCCATAAGTCTATGACTTCGTCTAATCGGAATATTATAAGTAGGACTAGAAGTAGGAAAGCTCATAAACCAATACAATGCAAATGAACTAAACTAAGAAAACATAAATAATGAATATTTTGTATTTTGAAAGAAATTTTGCAATTTTTTTGTATTTTTGAATTAGAAAATCAAGAAATCTAATTAGCATGCAAGATTTAACATAAAAAAGAAATCTAATACCAACAAGATAAAAGGAAATCTAACACCACAAAACACAATAGGGCATCTAATTCCACAAAAGAAAGGAGAGTAAGTATGTCGGGTTCACCAAAATGAATGGGGTTAAATAGTAGTATGGGGCCAAAATGAATAGTGTGATATGAAAAGGGGAAATATGATATCTACTTCTAAATCCAAATTCCCAAAGGAAAGATCCAAATTGATCAACCAAAAGGTCAATACACAAAAGAATCAATCTATGGAGAATATGAATGAGGGAGAAAACCTTATATTTCGCTATGAAGAGTATATGCTTGAAATCTAAAATAAATGAAAGGCAAATACTAACCTCAAAATAGGGCAGATCTAGAAAATGTTAATTTTTTTATGTCTGTGTATAGTTTCGGGCAATTCTGCAACATGTTTCAGATTGGAAATGTCAAGACGGAGAAAACCCAAAAAAATTTTGTCTTTCTGGCAGCAGGTAGTCTTTGACCCAGATAAAAGGTCAAAGACTACTTTGGAATTCTGAAGGTTGTCTTTGATTTTGTTCGTGGATCTCGGAAGTTCGTCGAAAAGGGTATCCAGATCCAAGCTTTGATCCACAGTCCTGCATCTGTACCTGGAAGAAAAAGAGGGTTTTTATTATTTGGATGGGGGGTTTGCCTTGGTCAAACCCCAATTTAGGAATTAACCTTGAAGATGAATTGAAATTGTAATATGCATAAACAAAGTAAATGAAACAATTCACCTTACTTATGTTGAAGTCCTTGTAGAGGATTCAAATCCATGAATCCACAAGTAGGGATGCTCCAAATGTATGTAGAAATGAATGTAGGATGTCTCAAATCAATGGCATTTGATCTTCACCACCAATCTTGAATGGATCTTTGCATATGAGGAGGCTTGGATGAATGTGGATGAAGGAATCTTCAAGGGGGCTTCAAAAAGATTGAATCCTTCAATGGTTAACAATGGATCTCCTTAATGAATGCTTGAATGCTTGAATGCTAGGCTTGAAGATGAATGAATGCTTGCTTGTTTTCCTTCTCCTTCTTTCTTACTTGATTGCACTTGAGAGCTTGAGAGATTATGAGATGAGATCGCTTGAAAACTTGATTGAGAGATGGATTGAAATGAGAGAGGAAGGCTTCCTTTTATAGTGATCTAGGGCACAAACCTCTAGAGAAGGCTGACATTGGAGAATTAAATCCTAGTTAACCTTAAACCCTAGAAATGGACCCATATTAAATGCAATTTAAGGATTTACCATTCTGAAACCCGAAATGGCCGACCCGGAAGCAAGAAAAGAAATATTTCCAAAACTTGACATCCGAAAATCATGGGACCTAAAAATTTGAACCCTGGATCAAGGATGAGGTAGACCCCACCCTAATTTAGGGTTGAGGTCATCCCTGACCTAGTTTAGGTTTGAGGTCATCTTTAACCCTCAAGGTCATCTTTGAACTTGAGGTCAAAAACCTCAAGACCTCAATCTAGAGTGCCAGGAAATGTAGAAAGATAGTGAAAATGGGTGGAGAGAGAAGCACAATGGGGGGAGAAAGCTAGATTCATGCAAAGACTTGATCAAGGTGCTTAACATGACCCCAAACCACTCACTCGGAGGGCTAAATGCTCTTAACATGGAAGTGCTTCCATTTTAAGATGATACAAGTACATAGATCAAAAAGCAATCAAAGGGCAAGTAATTTCTAATCAGCTAGCAGAAGAACCTCTAGTGGATGCATATGCACTAATCATGGAATTCCCTAATAAGCATCTATGTATGATTGAAGAACAACCAATATGGAAGCTATACGTTGATGGCTCCTACACATCACATGGATCAGGGGTAGGAATCTTATTCGTCACACCTCAAGGTGACTATATTCCAAAATCATTCAAATTGAGATTTCCTTGCACCAACAACAATTTAGAGTATGAGGCACTCATCTCAGGCCTCAAAACAACCATCCAATGGAACATAACAGAACTGCAAATATTTGGAGATTAAAATCTCATAATCAAGCAAGTCCTAAATGAATTCCAAATGAAGGATGACAAGCTTCTACCTTACAAAGAACTAGTGGATAGACTGAAAGAGCACTTTTTGAGCCTATAGTTGACACATATACCAATGCTTTAGAACAAAGTGGCTGATGCAATGGAAACCATCGGATCCTTATTGAAAATCCCTCGCGACTCATCACAGTATGAATTCTTAGTCAAGAAGTTACACACTCATGATTATGAGAACACTGATTCAGAAATGGTGTGTGTCTTGGTTGGTCCTCAGTCCCCATGGTACCATGACATCCATGCATATCTTAAAAATGGTATCATATCTCCCCATCTCACCAACACCCAATGCCAAAACCTAATTCGCAGAGCTTCCCACTACACTCTTGTAGCCAACACCCTTTATCATCAAGGATATCATAACATCCTCTCTAGGTGTTTAGATTCAAATGAGGTCGTCCTAGCTTTACAAGAGGTCCATGTTAGAATTTGTGGCACCCACATGAGTGACATGGTCCTAGAAAAGTAGTTTCTTCAAGTTGGGTATTATTGGCCAACAATGGAACATGATGCCTGTGAATTTGTCAAGAAATGCTTACCATGTTAGGAGCATGCAAATCAGATTCATGCGCCAGCTCAAGACTTGCAGCCCATTGCGCCACTATGGCCCTTTTCATGTTGGGGCTTTGACCTCATTGGATCAATCACTCCTCTTTCCTCAGATGGACATAAATATATCATAACAACCATAGATTACTTTACAAAGTGGGTTGAAGCAATTTTGTTCATCCTCACTATTAGCATTCAGATATCCAAGTTCATCCTATACCATATCATTTGTTGCTTTGGCATACCATCCATCATCTTCACAAACCATGAAATGCCTTTTGAAAACCAACATGTGGATGATCTATGTGCTAAAATCCACATCCACCATCATTTCTCCAGTCCATAGTTCCCTCAAGGAAATGGCCAAGCTGAGGCAACCAATAAAACCATCCTAAAAATCCTCAAGAATGTTATCAATGATTTTGGTCGTGACTGGCACCTCCAAATAAATCCTGCCCTCTGGGCCTATCATACTTCTTATTTCACTCCCATAGGAACTATCCATATTCCCTTGTATATGGTGTCGAATCCATTTTACCCATTGAGGTTGATCTCCCATCATTGTGTGTCTCCATGAAAAATTACACCACTGATAAAGACTATCACGTGGCATGCCTCACACAGCTGGACATGTTAGATGAAAAGAGGTAGCAAGCATATGATCACCTGGTTGCATACTAGAATCGACTCAAAAGGAGCTATAACAAGAAGGTCCATCTGAGACAATTCCAAGTGGGTGACATGGTCCTAAAGGAAAATTAGAAGGTACAAGCACACCGAGAAAAAAAGGAAAGTTTGAACCTACTTGGTTGGGTCGTTACATCGTCACAACATGCTTTGGATTTGGAGCCTATCAGCTATCAACACCAGAAGGTGAGCTCCTGAATGATCCTATCAACATCATACATCTGAAGAGGTTCTATGCTTGAACCAGATCTTGTAAAATTTAGAAAATCCATATAAAAAAATGGAAAATCCAAAAAAAAATTTAAAAAAAAAGCAAAAAAGAAAAGAAAAATAAATTATCCAATGGTGAAAACTTGGTAATTCAAGCACCTTGGACAAGTATGTTGGTGAAAACCTAGAAACATGTGCCATACATAGTGGACTAAGTTATTATCTATCAAACTCCCATCTCCCACCCATCCAAATCCCAATCTCAGTCCTCTTTATCCAATCCACATCCCCCCCACTAGCTTGTCAATCCCAAGGTATTCTATCCTCAAGCCTATCCAATCTAGCAATCCAAGTCCTATCCCCAAATCCTGAGCTTCCTGTATATCCTATATAGTGAGATCTTCCTATCCCAAATCCCTGAGCTTCTATAAATATCCATTGTAAATATCTCCCCATCCCTTTCCATATCATCATGTCTTGTTGTACATATCCTCGTCAGTCCTGCAACAACATTTGCTCAGATAAGTTGTCCCATCTAGCCTCGTACTTCAACAACATCTTTTATTGACTATCCTTGATCATAGTGATTATTCTTGACTCATCATTTTCCAACACACAACACACATTCTCCTCATCCAATGGGTCCTTGAGGATATATCCTTCCTCCTGTTTGACCTAATCTTCCATCAATCCAAATTGGTCTGTGTCAGATGTA
The DNA here is from genome assembly GCA_027943335.1 of Chamaecyparis obtusa. Taxonomy (NCBI): domain Eukaryota; kingdom Viridiplantae; phylum Streptophyta; class Pinopsida; order Cupressales; family Cupressaceae; genus Chamaecyparis; species Chamaecyparis obtusa. The sequence goes on along the minus strand of BSBK01005548.1, from coordinate 638,110 downwards.
TCCTTCCTCACGTTCAGACTTAATCTTCCCCTCATTAATCAAATCAATCCTTCTCCTTGGCAACAAACATTTTGTGGATTTATCACTTTGGTCTTTGATTTTTGTCCTTTGGATCTTGTTAATCTTTTACGACTTCTCATTTTTCCTCTCCTCAAAGTTGCCAAGATCCTTGATATCATGGTGCACTACGAATGAGGACAATTTGGGGCAAGGTCTTTTAATCTTTTGCTTCTGCCTATGAGTCATTCAAACATGACCCTTGCATGGTTCACATGTGATCTTCTAGGTTACATGGTGCACTTGGGAACTATCGTTTGTTTGTGGTTTCTCCAGCTTCGTTTCTACCATGCTTCCTCTTGGGTTCATGCATGATGCTGGGGTAACCCTTGTGTGTCTTTTTGCATCAATCCTACACACCACTGGTAACAAGGCCTTGTATTCTCAGTAACCTTGGCAGGTCTCTAATGTTTCTATATCAAACTAGGTTGTGCTCTCCACATTTACACATGGAGCTCCCCAAATCCCCCATCCTGCATCATATAGATTGCTCTTGCATCTTTCATAAAGCTTCATCCTGCATCCTACATTTCACCATCATATTGCATTCATGCATATTTTCTCTTGGAAGGACGTATGTTTCTCCCTCCTTCCCGTCTTCCTTCATCCTTTCCCTTTCTTTCTGTGTTCTTTTCAAGAAAATTTCACAATGTTTCCTCTTTGCGTTATTTTCTCGAGGGGTCACAACCCCTTATCTTCTATTCTAGCCTGGGGCATCTTATTTTCTTGTCTTTGATGCCACACCACTTGCAGCATCACATCAAAGAGGGGCAAAATGTAGATACCTCAAATGATTTTGCCAAAATAAAAATATTTTATTTTGAAGAAACCCCTGATGACATCATCATCATTTGTTAATTAATTAATTAATTAATTATTATGCCATTAATTCCTTCTATCTTAATTAAAAACATTTAATTAAGAAATCCCCTCCAAAAATGTTTAAATCCAATTTAAACATCATTCCCTCCAAGATTTATTAATTATTTAATAAATTGTCCCAAAACCCTTTAAATAAACAAATTATTTATTTAAAACCCTCAAAACCCTAGAATCTTCTAGAGAACCCCAAACCCTCCTAAACTTTCCTAAACCTATTTAGAAGGTGATTCCTAACCTTCTTAGTCTAACCCACCCTTCTTTGACTTTTGGTCAAACCTCTTCATTAATGAGCCTTATGGACTCATTAATAGTTTCTTACGCCCTCATTACGGCTCTTACAACCTCATAAATGAAGCCCATGACCCTTCTTCCATCTTGGTTCCCTAGGCACACTTCCCTATTATTTCTCACACATGTGTGAGCAACCCTTAACCCTCATCCATCTAACCTTACCCCTGACCATACCTCAGACTCTACCCCAAACCCTGACTCTGACCCTAACTCCACTTCCTAACCCAAGTGCTTCCTCAAATCCTATAAATACCCTCACTTCCAAGAGAAAAACACCAAATCACCTTTCATTTACATAGTAATGTTATAATGCTAAATCACTTCTAGATCATTATAAGCTTTAATCCTAATTGTTACTTTAGTTCATTTATAAGCTTTTTAAACTCATATCCTAGCTTAGTATTAATGGATTAACCTAGTTTCTTTCATTTTTTTTCATTTCATTTCATCATCTCACATCTCTCATTTGGCTTAAAATCAATCTATTTTAATCATCTTTAGCTTAATCTACATCCTAGCTTCATTAGGATCCTTGAGGCTCTAGGGGCAAATCAGGTGTTCTATACCTAATTTTGTGCCACTATGGGGTTCTCATGGTCCCTATTTGATCCTAATCCATCCTAATTTTCATTAGGAACATGATCCATGTGTTTTGAGAGCACACTCACATCCCTAAATTGAGAGAAAAGTGAACAGTGGCAGGGTGCTCTCGTTGAGCTCTATCTGAAGTATCTTTGCAAATTGCTTTTACTATATGTTAGGAATATGCTCTTAAACTAATGTTTGAATGTCTATGCTTGTTCCAAATAGGTTAGGTTTTCTCTGGTCATAAGATGATATATTTGCAATTGTGTTTGTTTGGGAAATCCTTGGTTGTGTATTTGAGGAAATAAGAGGGCATTCGTTGACATGTGATGTGATCAGAGGCATATAGATTGATTGATCAAAAGGGAAGGGATACAATTCTTTTATAGTGTAATACTTTGGATGACTCTAAATTTTAAGATCTTGAAACTAAGTTTCCATGTCTTGAACATGTTGCATGAGGATATCCATTTGCGATGGTGGCAAGTTTTTGACATTAGGCGATGGTATTTATTTCCTAGTGGAAAATACATTAGTTGGATTTAATATTGGGATTGCGATATAGGCATGTATGATTTTTCCTAGGTTTGATATTAAGTTATAGACTATGGTATTTGATGAAAACATAAGGTATTGAGATTTTGTGATCATTGATATTGGGGTTAGGGACTGTGAAGCATCAAGAGATTGATAGGTGGTTGTTCCATCTCAGGGAAACTTTTTGAATAGATAAAAGGATATGTTTAATCATAGTACTTAGGATGTTCTTTCTTCTTTTGTTCCTCAATCTTCTCAGTATTCATCATTTGACCTTGCTTGTTTTGTTCTTGTTCTTATGTGATCTTTTGTTGCTTGTTCTTCCCATGCAAAGATGGAGGAGTGTCAAGTATTTTTCTTTTCTTTCCTAGCCCACTAGCCATGGCCTTAGGTCTAGATTTGGGAGGAGTTTGGCCTTGTGTAGCAGCTCTTTCTTCATGTCTCTGCGATGTTCTCCTAGTAGGTGTAGGAGTATCATCTTTTTCTTTCTCTTCTTCTTCTTCAACCTCCACCACTTGAGGTGCCTCTATGTTAGATTGAGGAGGAGGAATATTATATTTCTCCACAAGTTTTTCCACCTTTTCCCTAACATTTTTCATTTCTTCTTTTGATATGCCATGTTGTCCTACTATTTTTTCAACAAGGGATTCAACTTTCTTCTCCCTTCTCCCTTTTACCAATTCTTCCTTGACTGATGTGTACTTTTCTTCATATGTACCCCATCTTGGAACATTGGGGTCTTTAGGTGACTCTAGAACATGTTGAATGTGAAGTTATAGAATGGTGTAGTCTACTTCATAGCCCATAGGATTAGCCCATGAAGTTCTAAGTTCCACTACCTCAAAGCATGTGTTTTCAGTCTCCACCATGAAACACATATCATTTTTAAACTTATCCACTAGTCTCCAAGGGATCCTTTCCCTTTCATGCATTTTTTTCTGAAAGAGTTTCATCATTCCTACAAGTTCAACATACTTGTTCTGATCATCACTTCTTCTATAGCAGTCATTGATCATCTGCATGGTGCATCTATCAAATCTCCATAGATACATGTTAGGAAATCTTCTCATAACATGAACGAATATGTACATTATTAGTGATCCAAATATGAAGTGATTTCTCTTGTTCCTCTTTATTCCTATCAAATTATCCATTAGTTGATACCTTAGGACCTCGCATATATCATATTCCTCATCTTCAACTACCATTTTATATGTCATATGTACATTACTGGATGATACACTATTTATCCTACTACTATACTGAAACTTGTATCCCAATATCATTGCAACAAGCTTGGCATCTTCTTGTGCGATGTCATTTACTGTCATTGCTCTCCTGTTCCATTTACTTTTGGTTAGTTTCTCCACTTCAAATTTGATATTCTTTTCTGATGTGGTAATTTTACCTATCATTTGTAAACCAATGATCTCATGCAATAGTTCTTTGGTGATCTTGGTTGGAGTTCCACCAACCCATATAAATTCATCATGAATCTTGCTCAATATAATCTTGATCCAGTCTAGTTCATCAAACTCAAATCTTTCCATGTATTTAACTATTGGCAACTCATGAAACTTTCTACATTCTTCTCTTAGGGTTTGATCTGCATCGTATAACCCTATCATTTCATCATATATCTCTATAGTGCCTATGAACTCAATTTTGTTATGTATATATGCTCTGATGTCTTCAACATGAAGAACACCAACTAGGGTATGTGAAAATGCGCCTTCTTGGTCCTCTTCATTGGATTTGAAGAGATGGCTCTTGAATTTGTATCTGTTCCTTTCAAGCACATTAAACACCTTGGAAGTATCCATTCTAATTACTTAGCTATTGTAAATGATAACTATTTCTTAAGTTCATGATAAATACCTAGCTTGTGTGACTGTGTGAGGGTTTTGCAAACACAACTGTATACTCTTCAAGCTCCAATAACTGCTACAAGATGTTTAATGATATTTGATCTTAGTGTAAATGGTAATTAATTTGACCACATTACTACCCTTATAGACAATTTGGCACAAGTCCCAAGAATTGTTCATAAAGCTACAATAAACCAGTGTTGGCTCAAACTGGTACATCTTCTCACAAGCATCTCCAAACCAAATGCGATCTTGTCCAAGATCACATAACATAGTAACTAAGTTTTTTTCAAGCTCATACAACTTAACTCATCCATATAGGGGCTCTGTATCTAACTGGTGTTAGTCTGTCATGCTCCCCCTAAGGCATACATTGTCCATCAAAAATATGGTAAGGCAATGCACCCTAGTAATGATTCTACAAGACTCTTGGGACTCTTGTGACTTCTCACACTCTTCTATTCATATTTATTAACTTCAAACTCAACAAGTTCAATCTACTTGACCTATTTCTCCTTGAATTCTGCTTTTAATTCTACTAGCTCTTTTTCTTCTTCATTCAGTTCCTTTTCTTTTGAGAATGGTCTAAATGAATTCTTTACTGGTCCTCTAAATTTGCAATACTTCACAACATGTCCATCATTGTTACATTTGAAGAATTTCACCATATTCTTAGGTTTCAATTGGTTGTAATCAATATGCAATTTTTAATACTTGGCAATATGACCAAAGTTATTGCATTTGTAACATACAATCTTTCTAGGTCTAGTAAAAGGTTTCTTAACCTCTTCCATTGTCTTGCTAACTTCATCCTTACTAGTATTAGAACCATTATCTTGTTAGGAATGAATGCTGAATATATCCTATGGGGGATTATTCTGAGCCATTTTCTAGTAGTTGCAGTTGCAGTTGCATTCATAACTATGGTTGTCATTGATGTCAACACGGTGATCTACTGGATATTAGTAGAGAAGCAGACAATGTTTGAATTATCCCACATGGAGTATTGAAGATCAAGATATTTGGATTTGAGGACTTACTCTATATTGTGTCCTGAGATCATGGTCAAGAGCACATATAGAAATTCAATTATTCATGACAGTTATGTGTAATTCAGTGGAAACAGTATTCAGGCAGTGTTCCTGAGAAGCGACTTGTGGTAACTAGATGATATCTCCTAATCGGGATAGAATCTAGGCATGCAAAGTTGTACAGTTGATGAAGACACTTTGGTAGAGATCTTGATAAAACAATGTGGTTAAAGGTCGCACGTGTGAAGATTTATTGTATTTGGAAGCCGACAGTTTTATGAAATTATGAAATATTATGTAACGTGTAAAGGTTTATATTTTGTAATTGGTTAAGGCCTTGTATGCCGAATCATTTGTAATTATTTGAGTGTGGTATAAAGAAAGTATTTTTTTCCTTATTGTAAGATATGTAGTATAGAGGTGAATTTCAGAATTGAGCAATATATGTTGTAAGAGGATATGTGAATTGCAGAAATCTGATATTGAGATCTGGTGAAGTAGTTGGTGCGGTTTGGCACAGGTAGAGGAGAAAAGATAAGTTGCTGAGATTAGTAATTATTTGGCATTATTCTATTTGAGTAATACAGAGATCTATTGGACAATGTGTTCAGTGATCTTGCCTCTTAAGCTATTTGGACAGTGGGTCCTTCTGTCTTCCATAACTCCTAACAGAGTTAGAATCTTTTAACAGGGATTCAAAGTCTCCTAACATGGACTTATATGTACTAAATGTATTCCATAAGGCTCCTAATAGAGTCCATCCTATCACAAGGAATTTTTATATTGGTACATTTTTTTTGGGCATTATTCCCACCAGGGTTTGCTCTCTTATCAAGAGGTTCCCTAGTTAACATATCTTGTGTTAATTGTGTCATTGTGTATGTTTATCTTTTTATGGTTGTTTCTTGTATTGATTACATGCATGAAATATGCTAATGGTGATAAAATTTCTATTTATCTGATAACTGATTCACCCCTCCTCCCCCCCCCCCCCCCCCCCCTCGCATTTATCTTGGTGGACTTTACTTTCTAACAATTGGTATCAAAACATCAGGTCCTTGAAGGAAAAGTTTAACAACTTGAGGATATTATGGAGACTCATTTCAGGAAAGAAAGCCCTAAGTTTGATGGAGTAAACTATGATAGCTAGAAAGAAAAGATGAAGACACATTTTCTACGTTTAGGACCAGGATATTGGTTGATTACAAAGAACGAGAAGACTATAATTGAAGAAGACAAAATTGAAGAATGTACTAATGAAGAAAGAGATATGTTCATGTGTAACATACTTTCTAGAGAAGCACTCTTGTCAACACTTATGGAGAATGAATACAATCAGGTAAAAATTCTAAGGACATCTCATGAAATTCAATTAGCTTTACAATCTACTTTTGAAGGTGATGTACATGCAAAGAGAATCATATTACAGAATTGGATATGTTTATTTCAAGATGCAAAGATGATGGAAGATGAATTTGTTAGAAGTTATATTGGTAGGATATCAGAAATTATTGTAGGTATCAAAGCTTGAGAAGGAAAAAAGACTGAGGATGAAGTGATATGGAAAATTCTAAAGATATTGACTCCTGTATTTAAGCAGGCATCACAAATGATTGAAAAAGTTATACCTTGTAATGAGAAGTTTACCAGAGAAACTCTTCTTGGAAGATTAGAAGCAGCAGAGATAGGCTTGAGACAGTTTGGAGATTTACCTAGAATTGAGACAACATTCAGTGCACTTAATGTTCACCCTACTTTGTCAAGAAGTACTAGTGTCAGTGGAGACTATGCTAGTTGCAGCAGATCTAAGACCGAAGAAGATAGAAAGATTGAGGAAGGAATTCCATTGCTTGTGAAAAGAGAACCAAAAGGTAAGAAAATCTTTAAATGTTGGACTTGTCAAGAATATGGTCATTTTAGATCTAAATGTCCTAAGAGAGTAAAGAAATATAAGAAATTTAAACCTAGAAGATCCAAAGAATGTTACTATGCTAATGATGAAGAATTTGAGTCTAGCGTTGAGAAATTCTTAAGTGAAAGTGATAATGAGAATGATGAGATAGGATTTGTAGCTATAAAAGAAGAAAATTCTAAAGTTAAAGAAGAAAAAGCCTTAGTTTCCCAAGTAGAAAAGAAAACTAATTGGATTATAGATAGTGGTTGTTCACATCATATGACTAGAGACATGAAGAAGTTTATAAAGTTTAACAATTATGATGGAGGAGTTGTCAGAGTTGGAAACAATGCACCTTGTTTGATAAAAGGAATAGGATCTATAACTCTTGATGGAAATACTAACACTGATGATTTTATTTTGTGGATGGACTGAAACATAATCTTTTGAGTGTTGGATAGTTAGTTGATAAGGGATATCAAGTTTGGTTTATTGAGAAAACTTGTATGATCAAAGATAAGGATGGTAACTTAATTGGAACTGGATCAAGAACTAGAGGTAATGTATTTCATTTGAATCCTGCTAAGATGACATGTTTGATTACTAAGATAGATGATAGTTGGTTATGGCACAGAAGGTTTTGTCATATAAACTTTGATAACATTGTGAAAGTAAGTACTACATTTGCAGTAAGAGATTTGCCTAAGATTATGAAACCTACTAACATGATTTGCAAAGAATGTGTTATGGCTAAGCAGAAGAGAAGTTTATTTCTGAGCAAGAAGTTTACATCAGGAGAGAAGTTGGAAATTGTTCATACAGATTTGAGTGGTCCCACAAGGACTAGAGGATTCTATGGTGAAAGGTATTTTATGATTCTTGTTGATGATTTTACAAGAATGATGTGGATTGAATTTCTTAAAGAAAAGTATGAAGCATTTGATAAATTCAAATTGATTAAGAACAAAGTTGAGAATGAATCTAGAATGAAGATTAAATGTTTAAGGTCTGATAGAGGTGGATAATTTACTTCAGAGGAATTTAATACTTTTTGTGAAGTGAATGGTATAAAGAGACAACTTTTAGCCCCTAGAACACCTAAACAAAATGGTATTGCAGAAAGAAGGAACAAATCAGTAATTGAAGCAGTAAGAGCTATGTTATTTGAAAATGATTTGGCAAAGACATTTTGGAGAGAAGCAGTGAACATAATAGTATATATAATAAACATAGTACAAATCAGAGTAGACATAGACAAGACACCTTATGAATTGTGGTTTGTGTGTGTGCCATCAGTTAAGTATTTTAGAATTTTTGGAAGTAAGTGTTATATTAAAAGAGATGATGATGTTGGAAAGTTTGACCCTATAAGTGATGAAGGTATATTTCTTGGTTATTCATTGAAAAGAAAAGCTTATAGATGTTTCAATAAAAGAACTAAAACTATTGTTGAGAGCGCAAATGTTAAAGTTGATGAGAAATTTAAAATTCAGGAAAGAATTCTTGATTATGAATCAGATGAAGGAACTCATCCTAGAATTGATCAAGAAAATGTTAAATTATTTTATGAGATTGACAGTGATTTTCAGAATGAAAGTCATATTGAGGAAATCAAAGAAGAACCTAGAGTAGAATATAGAGTTGAAGCAAGAACTGAGACAGTGACACCTAACAGGAATCTAGCAAGAAATCACCTTGTTGAGCAGATTATTGGGAGCATAGAAAAATGAGTTCTAACACGAAATAAGGTACAAGAAGAAATATGTTTGATTTCTCAAGTTGAACCTAAAACTACTGATGAAGCTTGTAAAGATGAGAATTGGATTAAAGCAATGGAGGAACTAGATTAGATTGAAAAGAACAAGACTTGGACTTTGGTCCCTAGACCTAAAGATAGGAATGTTATAGGAACCAAATGGGTATTCAAAAATAAGATGAATGAACAAGGAGAAGTTGTAAGGAACAAAGCAAGATTGGTATGTAAAGGATACTCACAACAAGAAGGAATTGATTATGAAGAGACTTTTTGCACCTGTTGCAAGGATTGAAGTAGTAAGAATGTTTTTGGCTTATGCAGCTCATAATAAATTCAAAGTATATCAGATGGATGTGAAATCAACATTTCTGATTGGAGAATTAGAAGAAGAAGTCTACATTGAGCAGCCTGAAGGTTTTCCCTTAACCCATGAAGGAGACATGGTATGTAAACTGAACAAAGCTTTATATGGACTTAAATAAGCACCTAGAACCTAGTATGAAAGACTAGATAAGTATTTGATAAAATTGGGATTTGCTAAAGGGATAACAGACATAAATTTGTATCTAAAAGAAATTGAGAATGGTTTATTGATTGTAGTTATTTTTGTTGATGATATTATCTTTGGAGGAGAAGATGAAGCTAGTGATAAATTTGTAGATGAAATGAAGACTAAATTTGAAATGAGCATGATTGGTGAGATGAAATATTTTTTAGGATTGTAGATAACACATAACAGTGATGTTATTTTCTTATGTCAAACAAAGTATCTAAATGACTTATTAAAGAGATTTGGAATGGAGAATTGTAAGCGAGTTGTCACACCTATGGCAACTGGTCATAAGTTATCTAGCATAGATGAAATGCTTACAGTTGAACAAAAGAAGTACAGAACCATGATTGGAGGTTTGCAATATTTAACTCATACAAGACCAAGTATATCACATGGAGTTGGAATTGTTGCAAGATTTCAAGCTGGTCCTAAAGAGTCATATCATGTAGCAGCAAAAAAAATACTAAGGTACTTAAAAGGAACAAGTGAATATGTATTATGGTATGAAAAATATGATGATTTTACCCTATGTGCATATACAGATGCAGATTGGGGAGGCAACCTTGATGAAAAAAAGAGTACAAGTGGTGGAGCATTTTTCCTTGGAGGAAGATTGGTCTCTTGGCTAAGCAAGAAACAAAATTGTATTTCATAAAGTACAACAGAAGAAGAATATGTAGCAGCAACAAATAATTGTAATTAGATAATATGGATGAAACAAATTTTGAAGGATATTGGAGTCAAGTTTGATGAGCCTATTATCATACATTGTGATAACACTAGTACAATATGTTGAAGAATATTGTATTGCATTCTAAGACAAAGCATATAGAAATAAAGTATCATGTAGTAAGAGAGAAATTTGCAAATAAAGAAGTCAGACTTGAGTATATAAGTACAAAAGAGTAGATTGCAGATATATTTACAAAGCCCTTACCTAAAGATACATTTGAGTATTTGAGAGGTATGCTTGGGGTTATGCCCCAACCTAATTTTGAGAAGTGATGCATATTGTTGCATCAGTCCAATGGTATATGAGCTCTATCTTTTCTGGACTGTATGCTGGTACTTCCTCTATGGGGGAGTATGTATGTTTGAGCTGAGTCATGAGGGACTCTAGTGAATGTATTTTTTGAAAAGTGTCTTTTGACATTAAGGATTGACATATTGATATTTCATCATTAATGTCAATGGGGGAGAGGAATACATGAAAAACATCCATTGATTGGGATGAGAAGAATATGATTGTGAGAAAACAAAGCAAGATTTGATTGATGAAGAGGATTTGAAAATATTTCAGAGCAGTAGTGTTGCAGTTTGGTATTTATGGAACTTGGATGTTTTTTCATCTATGTTGCCATTAATGCCAATGAGGGAGATTATTAGGAATGAATTCTGAATATATCCTATGGGGGAGTATTCTGAGCCATTCTATAGTAGTTGCAGTTGCATTCATAATTGTGGTTGTCATTGATGTCAACACAGTGATCTATTGGAGATTAGTAGAGAAGTAGACAATATTTGAATTAGCGCACATGGAGTATTGAAGATCAAGATATGCAGAGTTGAGGACTTACTCTATAGTGTGTCCTGAGATCATGGTCAAGAGCACATATAGAAATTCAATTATTCATGATAGTTATGTGTAATTCAATGGAAGTAGTATTTAGGCAGTGTTCCTAAGAAGCAGCTTGTGGTAACTGGATGATATCTCCTAATCAGGATAGAATCTAGGCATGCAAATTTGTACAGTTGATGAAGACACTTTGGTAGAGACCTAGATAAGACAACATGGTTAGAGGTCACACGTGTGAAGATTTATTGTATTTGGAAGCCGATAGTTTTAGGAAATTATGAAATAATATGTAATGTGTAAAGGTTTATATTTTGTAATTGGTTAAGGCCTTGTATGCCGAATCATTTGTAACTATTTGAGTGTGGTATAAATAAAGGATTGTTTTCCTTATTGTAATATATATAGTATAGAGGTGAATTGTGGAATTGAGCAATATATGTTGTAAGAGGATATGTGAATTACAGAGATCTGATATTGAGATCCAGTGAAGCAGTTGGTGCGGTTTGGCACATGTAGAGGAGAAAAGATAAGCTGCTAAGATTAGTAATTATTTGGTATTATTCTATTTGAGTAATATAGAGATCAATTGGACAATGTGTTTAGTGATCTTTCCCCTGAAGTTGCTTGGACAGTGGGTCCTTATGTCTTCCATAACTCCTAACAGGGTTAGAATCTTTTAACAGGGATTCAAAGTCTCCTAACAGGGACTCATATGTATTGAATGTATTTCATAAGGCTCCTAAAAGAGTCCATCCTCTCACAAGTAATTTTTATATTGGTACATCTTTTGTGGGCATCATTCCCACCGGGGTTTACTCTTTGATCAAGAGGTTCCCTAGTTAACATATCTTGTGTTAATTGTGTCATTATGTATGTTTATCTTTCTATGGTTGTTGCTTATATTGATTACATGGTTAAAATCTGCTAATGGTGATAAAATTTGTATTTATCTAATAAATGATTCACCCCCCCTCTCATTTATCTTGGTAGACTTTACTTTCTAACGTATATTGCATAGAGTCATTTTCTTTACTTGTTTCCTTATCCTTAGATTGTATGTGTTTTGTATTTTTACTACATTCACCTTTTTCCATATTTGCCTCATTCAAGATCTTCTCTTTTTGCTTCTTGATAAAATCATTAAGGTGATCATATGTAGATCGGCTAGACCTCATATCTAGTTTTCTACATTCTCTTATCTTATGTCCATACAAATAGAAATTAAAACAAAAACTAGTATACTTGGGCTTAAGAATACCTTTTTCAATTGATTTCTTTGATTGATCTTTATGGTTGCAATATTTTTCATTGTCCTCGCAAGGAGGTATCTCAGGTTCTACTATTACAACCTCAAAATCTAACTTCTTAGGTGAATCAAGATTCACCACAACTCTATCTTTCCTCTGATCAAGATTGTCATTGAATCCTACTCCTCTCATGTCTCCAACAAGTTTTTGCATGTCAATTTGCTCATCCAATTTCTTTCTGCTCTCATGAAGTTTTTCTATGCGACCTTTGGTTTGATCAAGTTCACTAGTAATGGTGATACAATATCTTTCTAATTTGTCATACTTTATTTTTAATGCACTCGGTTCATCCTCCAAAGTTTGTAACCTATCCCTTGTATTCGAATGTTCATTTTGAAACTTTTCTTTTTATTCTTTTTTAGCATCAAGTTCTTTCATCGAGTTCAATTTTGTGACCTCTAATTCATCCTTCAAGGAGTCCTTTTCATGTCTTAACTGCTCAATCTGATCTTGATCTGATAGCTCCTCAGTTTTGGCTTCCATGAGATCATCGCTCAATTTTCTTTCATGTTCAAGCTGTTGTTTCAACTTCTTGATAAATTCATCTTCCTTCCTTAGCTTGTACTTTAGATCCACTCTATTTGCATTAGCAATGTCCACATATTCTAATGCCATTTCATAATTATTCTTCAAGTTTTCCAAATCCATCTTGATCTCCCCAAAGCTATTAAGCTTTTCTTTCAGGGGCCTAAGGCTGTGATACCAATTGTTAGGATTTGGTAATACTGAGAGGGGGGGTGAATCAGTGCTACAATACTTTACTGAATTGTTAAACTTCTTTATATTCTTCAAACAACATATAAAGATATATCATAAGATAAATAAGCATGCAACATAAACAAACATAGGAGAACTCATAAAACCATATTTGTTTTCGAGGAAACCCTATTAAGGGAAAAACCCCGATGGGGATGGTACCCACAAATGTTTGCACTATAAGTATAATAACCTTGTTAGGAGCCAAGTATTATAATAGGTAGGTCATGTTTAAATGACACACCTTATTAGGAGTCTTTACAATGTGATCCCAATTAAGGAATCGACCCTTCTAGGAGTCCAACCCTTTTAAAGGCAATCAAACCCTATTAGGGGTGTATAATAGGTGCAACAACAATTATAATCAATCTGATGTCCTGAATACAAAGAGTTAACAAAGTATTCCTTGAAGAAATCCTCTTGTTCTCCCTTCTCTTGATCTCTTCTCTTTCCCTTAGATTCCTTCATAGTTCACATCCATCTAGCTCATCATAATCATCATTGTACACTTTTACAAAAGTGTCTGTATACTTATACCTTGTTAGAGGTATATTACAAAAGCTAGTTGACATTACTCTAGCTAAACATCATATTATTTAATGTACAATTTCATACTTCATTAACATCCTTAGTTGGCCTTAGATCCAAGAATTCATCCAAAATTAACTTTCCAATCTCTCACAAAGTCGGTGTTAGTGATCACCAACAAGTTATACTCTATTTACTGTCATCACATCCAATCAACTTATCATATCTCTTTGATACCTCAACATTAACACATGCACTATTACACATGTATTCACTTGGTTCCTAAAAGCATGTAACCAAGATTGCATGCTTTAATGAAGCTCCTAGGAATTTCTCTACGCTTTTGTGTCAGACTAGGTCACAGGAACAGTCTATGGACTTAGGCATTTTCCTTCACCAACTGCATACAAACATATTCATGATATCCAATATGTGTGATCATAAACCTAATAAGTGTTTCCATAAATGAAAAAATTTCATATGTGCATGTGCATATGTGTCCATATGCTCACCATTTGCCAACAATATTAACTTATGTAATTGATATATATTTTTTCCTTTTAAAAAAAATGTTATGTGCATATTTTAACCCTGTGTTCTGAGGGTTCCTTAGTGGGGAATTACATCAGTATTGAATGAGACAATGATCCTTAGCTAATTATGTAATTTTGAAATGGGAAATGAAAATAAAGACATAAATGTAGATTATGAAAGATTCATATGCATCTAGAAATGAAATAGGAAATAATGTACTTTATATTTGAATAACTAAGACATGGAGTCCTGAAAGTACCTATAAATTTTTTTATAAGATCCCAAAACTATAACCTACCTAACCATCAAATTTGAGCCTATTTTTTAGGCTATATAGCACCTGACCAATCTATACCCAATCATAGATCAGTTGTGTTGATCTATACCCTAGGTTTTTGCTCAAAACTTTTACGGATGTTTTAATTGTTCTTAATCTACCTAGGAAAGTTTTGATAGCTTTATATCCTATTCCTACACACATTAAAAAGGGGAAGAAGGTTGGGAAAATAGATTTTCCTTGGTCAAACTCCTATTTAGGCATCAACCTTGAAAATGTAATGAAACCACATTAAGAAAAAATGAAATAGAAGCTAGATCTAAATCATGCATTACCTCATGCCTTAACGATGTAATGCCTCTTAGAATTTGATCACAAGTGCTAATGTAATGGATTGGACTCCACAAAAACCCAAAATAAAATCACAAGAGATAAACCTTGTGAAGTAGATATTGTAGTTTTCCATAATGCTTGATGAAAAAGAAGAATGCTTTGGAGACTTGAAGAATTGGATGCTTGAAGACCTTGAGAATTCTTAGACACCGATCACTTGATTTCTTGATCATAAATTATTTAGGATAGTATTGGATACCAAAATGAGGAGAGATAGGGTGTTTATATACCTCATCCAACATTGCATGGGTTAAAACTAAGTCTAGCCAACAATAAGTCCTAATACTCTATTGAATTGACAAGATGGGGACCCAATTCAAAATTGGGCCCAATCTTCGGGGTATAGATTGACTGAGCCAATCTATACCCTCAAATCAAGGCTCATATTAGGACCATGGGTCCTAGACAATGAGAGGATGCATGAAAATAGGGTGTAGCCAATTCTGATGTTAGGGGAGAATATAAATGCCTTAAATGGTGATATAGGGCTTAGGCGATTAAATGAATTATGGGATTGGAGGAAAAATAGATAATCACACTTAGAAATTAGGGCTTACCTTGAGTTTTGAAGAAATTAAATCATCACAAGACTTATAATATTAATTTAAAGGTCCAATGAGCACTAGGAGAGCATAAAATCAATGTTGGAACCCATGCATACTAAAATGAGGCTAAATAAGCATCTAATTATACATGCTAACTTAATAGGATGGTACAGGGAGGTGTAGAAATCTTATATTATCCAATTGACATATAGGTACTTAGTGAAGAGAATTAAGAGTGCTCTATTGATTAGTATAATTTATTCTAGGGTTTATTTTTATTATTTATATTTATCTTTAATATAATACATTTGGGAATACCCTTCCTGGATAGAAGAGCCTAAAATGAAAGGTTTCATCCACCTTAGAAAACTAGTCAATTATTGTCTCGACTTGATCATAAGTTAGAGGTCTCTTTCTTTTATTTTGACACCAACAACACTATAAAATAACATGGCTTTAGATACTTGAGAGCCTACAACTTGAGCACCAATAATATCAACCTACCTATTATACATATTCCTATACAATTACTCCTCATACCTCATCCATACAATGACACATCCTCATACATTTGCCTTATTTTCTATTCAATACACCTATAAACATAACTAGTTCTATGTACATGTTATCCATTTAGATCTACCCTATTTCATGTTTTGAGACTAGTTCTTGGTCATATCTTAGTCCCACCTAAGTTAAAAATTTTAAATCTAAATTGAGTTTATTTCCACCTTTATCCTTCCTACCTAAGTGTTACCTAGACACAAATTTGTGCAATGTGTTGTTATGTCATTGTATTTCAAGGTATTTAATGCATTTATTCTAATAATTTCCAACTCTCAATTAATTTAACATATCATTCATGTTACATAATTCAATTGGAGTACTAAAATGATTCTAATTTTACGCAAGCATTTGTGTAAAGTCTAATTTTTTATCTGAAAGTTGTAATATTGATGATTTAATTTGTAGATATATTGTCAAACACTTTTCATACAATCCATTATGAATAAATTTTGATTATAGTCACTATCTAACTTCCCTATTAGATCAATAACTAGGCTATGAAACACAACTCAGGAATTGGACATCCAAGATGAGTAGCGATCTTTCTTGCAGATAAGGTTCATTTACTTGTCAACCCAACCTCTAGGGTATGTGAAATTGAAATGGGCTAGCATTATATGTGCACTAAGTTCCAACTAAGGCCATGATATCCTATAGCTTAAGGAACTTTTTTTTGAAAGGCAAATGCTTGAGATAGAAATAATTTGAATGCTTGACAAAACCCAAATACTAGAGCTAATCTTATGTAAGCCACTACGTCAAAGTTCAGGATATTTAGATAGGAACTACTCTATCTACCTTGAGTGCGGGAACATGAACATGAAATAACTTCTAGTAGCTACAGGAAAGGACATACTCCAAAACTTGTAAATAAAGTTGAAGGAAACTAATGATGGAATTGAAAGGGATTACTCACCAAGTAGGCCCCCCTTGTATGAGTATCCAAAAATAAGTAACACACTATGAACTCAAAACTTCATTGCTATATTCATATTTCCAAAAGTACTTTATTACAAAACATAACTGGAACTTAACTAATTGTATTAAAAAATAGAAAGTACTATCACAAGGAATCTTAATTTGATTAAGCTAACCTCTAAAGAAGTTCTAGAATCTTATTTATAACCAAAAGATTCTAACTACTCCTAACAAATCCACACCCAAAGGAATAGGTGAATAAAAATTATTACTAAACTAGAAAGAAGGAGAAGTGGAGTTAGAGTGAAGTAGAAGATGAGTGGCATGAAATGGAGGCAGTTGTTTATTACTTAGAAAAAGTACATCCATAAGACATGGATGTATTTATTATGATTTCATGCAATAGAAAATTTAAAGAGGTGACACAATAGGAAGTCTTCTTACTTTGACTGTAGGAATCTCATAGTCCTCAAAAGGTTTGAATTGTTGTAGGAACTCCTCCTTGGTGGCAGGTTTGTGATAGTTTTCCTATAGTTTCTTTACATCTACAATCATAGAGTAATGCCCAGGTCGTAGGGAAAAATTTATTATCCTTTATATGCTTGTCATGCCATTTCATCCTTTGACTCTGCACTAATTCTATTTGGTGCAAGGTCGACTTTCTAATTTCATCTAGGGCACTGAGCTATAGGAATAGATCATTTTGTGTTGATAAATTTATGTCAAGTTGTAATGCATTTATGAGGTATTATGCTCAAATTCAATAAGCACGACAATGACCTTTCCATAAATCATTTCAAATGGAGTGAATCCTATTGTGGTTTTCCATGTAGTTCTATAGGCCAAAATTTCTTTTGATAGCCTATTCGCCCAATCTTTTCTATGAACTTCAACTATTTTTTTCAAGATGGATTCAATCTCCTTATTGGTTATCTCTGCTTGCCCATTATCCTAGGGATGATAATGACTTGATTTCCTATGCCTAATGTTGTATTCATTTGCCAAGGTTATTATCAAGGTTGAGGTGAATTACCCCCTGATCTATTACAATTTCTCTTGGTACTCCAAACTTGGTAAAGATTTCTTCATACAAGAATTCTACAACTTTATTATCCCTTGCATGCTTCATTGGTTTGGCTTCAACCCATTTTATGACATAGTCAATAGAAACTATAATGTATGACTTAGCATTGGATAGAGGATAAATGAGACCAACAAAATCTAATCTCCATTTATCAAATGGTGTTACAAATACCATAGGGTATAGTGGAATCTCATCTAACTTGGTAGGCCTCCCCATCCCTTGGCACTTATCACATTTCCTAGTGTATTGAGTTGTATCCTTGTGTAAAGTAGGCCAATAACATCTTGTAGTCAATATATTCATTGTTGTCCTCTTGGTTGAAAATGACCTCCACAAGGCTTGTCATGACATGCATGCAAAATTTCATAAGTTTCATCTTCTCTGACACATCCTCTCATAACCTAATCTAGGCCTGTGTAAAATAAATAGTCAGCTATCCAAGAAAAGTTAAAACCTTTTTCAACTAGTAGTCTCTTCTCCTTTAGTGAGAAGTGAGGAGGGATATTTTTATCTACTACGTAGTTAGAAATGTCTACATATCAAGGTGTATTAACAACTAGAAAATAGATGTTCATCTAGAAAACTATCATCTATAATCTCACAATCTCCCTTCACTTGTAGTCTTCAAAGAAAGTTTGCCACTACATTATCTCTACTCAGTTTATCATTTATGGTGATATCAAACTCCTACATCAATAGTAACCATATTGCTAACCTATCTGTGATTGTAGGTTTATTTACAAGATATTTAATTACTGCATTATTTGTGTGCACATATATCTAATACCTAGTGATGTAGTGCCTAAATTTATTAAGTGCATATATGACAGCTAAGAATTCCTTTTCTATGATTTTATAATTCAATTTTGGATATTGAATATTTTTTCTGATAAAATATATTGCATGTTCTCCATTACCTTCTTTGTGGCCCAATACTACCCCAATTGAATGGTCTGATGCATCTATATGGATGTGGAAAGGCAATGACCAGTTGGGTCCCCTAAGGAATGGTGCATGAGTGAGGACTAAATTTAGCTATAGGAAGGCTTCGTTACATGATGATGTCCATTAAAATTCTGCATCTTTAATCAATAGAGTATATAGAGGTCCTACCATTTTACTAAAATCTTTAATGAGCCTCCTATAATATCCTGCATGACCTAGGAAGCTTTTGACATCTTTTTGCTTTGTAGGAATATGAAGATTAATAATAACTTCAATTTTTGTAGGATAAACTTGTATTCCAGCTTCTAAAATATAGTCTCCCAATACTACTCCCTCTTGCATCATCATGAAACACTTCTCACTATTTAAGGATAGGTTGTGATCCTCACATCTCTACAACACTTTTTCTACATTGCTTAAGGCCTCTTCAAATATAGTGCCATAGGTTGTAAACTCATCCATGTATATCTCCATGCAATCATGTGAAATATCAGGGAATATGGTAATGGCTTCTCTTTGAAAGGTTGCTAGAGCATTATACAAGCCAAAGAGAAGAACAAAATAAGCATAGGTTCCCCATGGATAGGTAAAGGTGATTTTCTCCTGATCTTCAGGTGCAATCCTTATGTGGTTGTAACGACTAAACCCATCAAAAAATGAGAAATACTTCTTCCCTTCCAGAGAGTCTAGCACCTGATCTATGAATGGGAGAGATAAATGATCCTTCTTGGTTGTTGTGTTGAGTTATCTATAATCTATACATACCCTCCACTTTCCACCTTTATTAGGAACTATGACATGCGGTGACACTCATTGGCTATCACATACAGGATATATGAAACCAACATCTAACAATTTTTTCAACTCCCCCTTAACTATTTCTCTTAGTGCAAGATTAGGTCTACTCTAGGCTTTTCTAACTAGCATACTATCCTCTTTGATATAAATTCTATGAGTGCATAACTTAGGATCTAGTCCTTTCATATCATTATAATACCAAGCAAAAGCTTGCTTGTGTTTTTGAAGCAGTTTTGATAATGATAATTGTTATTCTTGATTGAGTTTATTGTTGATATTTAGGAACTATCCTGGTGAGACTTCCACTTGTTTTGTCAAATCTATCATAGATGTTTTAGTAAGATATGGCATTTGAACTCCATGTGGCAGCAATTTGTGAAAAAATTCTATGGTTGTAGGAAAGGTTGATAAACCAGACATAGGAAGGATAGACTACAATGAACACTCCTCATTTGATGAACAACCAAAAGGTTGCTCACTTATTCCATAATTGTTCCCTCATAATTTTTTTTATTACCTCATCCTCTTTCTCAAGTTACAATAAAGGATATTGATTCAACACCATAAGTTGCACAACTAAGTTAACCTCCTCTCTTTATTCTCCTAGGTATGACCATATTGGTTGTACTATGTCAGGTTGGGGTTGTGCAGGAGGATAAAGGGAAAGTTTATTTGTAGTCAGACCATCTGAGATAGTTATATCTCCTAACTGACATCCTATGTATGCATTAGTTGTAGCTAACCAAGGCCTTCCTAGAATAATAAGATATCTACCCAATGTGGCTTTAGGGTAAAGTATCATGAAGTCATTTAGATACTCTCAAGAGTCTAAGGTGACAACTAAGTTTTCTACCATCCCATCAGGTTTGGCAACAAATCTATCAACTAGTTATAGGATAGTAGGTGTAGGCCTTAGATTTATGATTTGAAGATGTTGCAAGGTGCCCTTGTCATGACATTTATGGATGCCCCTAAGTCTATCAAAGCATTTTTAACTTGAATACCATTAATAATGACTCCAACTTTAGGGCTACCAGGATTTTAATACTTGGGCACTACCACCTTACCAAGCATAATATCTGCTAGCTGACCAAGAACATGGATTGTTTGTGGATCTTTCTTCTTCCTATGTAGTTTCTTGAGACAAGCTTCTTTAATATCTTTACCATAGATTGGAACATCTTTTATAGCTTGGAAGAGGGGTATCTTAACACATATATGCTTTAGCTGGTCTAGAATATCAAAGCTTGATTCCTCTATTTCCTTAGTTATTTAATCATCCTCTAACCTTTTGTGGAAATGGAGCAATTGGATTATATTACTTAGGTACCCTAGTTTCTTGCATCAACTCTAGTTGGGTAGGTGCAACATGAAGACTTCTTTGCTCTAATTCCTTAGTAGGCACCTTGATTATAACTGGAGGGGTTGGCGTTGGAAAATTTATTCCAAACCTCAGATTGATATCACTAATATTTAGAATAGAAGTAGGGTATTGGTTTAGGTTTGCAAAGTAAATAGGCTACTCTTGCTGCTTGTTGTTAGGATTATGAATAGGTTTTGTAGGAAACTAAGTAGGTTTAGGAACATTAGCATTGGCTATAGGAGGTGACATTAATGTTGGCTATTGAGGTTGTTGAAGATAACCAATTGGTAGATTTGGCCATTGCTGACCTCCTCTCCATCGTAGGGCTTTTTGCCAATTACCTTGAGGTGGCTTCCATGATCCTTGAGTTTATTGCCAGCTTCCTTGAGGTTGTTTCTAGTTCCCTTGAGGATGTGGCCATCGAGATACAAGGTTCTAATAATTTGGCTAGCTACTTTGGTGATTATTCCAAGGTTGAGGGGGGTGACCTCCAAGGTTTGAATTATATTGGGATTGCAAAGTAAGTAGGGTATTGGTTTGGGTTTGCAAAGTAAATAGGCTACTTTTGCTGCTTGTTGTTAGGATTATGAATAGGTTTTTGTAGGAAACTAAGTAGGTTTAGGAACATTAGCATTGGCTATAGGAGGTGACATTAATGTTCGCTATTGAGGTTGTTGAAGATAACCAATTGGTAGATTTGGCCATTGCTGACCTCCTCTCCATCGTAGGGCTTTCTGCCAATTACCTTGAGGTGGCTTCCATGATCCTTGAGTTTATTGCTAGCTTCCTTGAGGTTGTTTCCAATTCCCTTGAGGATGTGGCCATTGAGATACAAGGTTCTAATAATTTGGCTAGCTACTTTGGTGATTATTCCAAGGTTGAGGGGGGTGACCTCCAAGGTTTGAATTATATTGGGATTGCCACTAATTATTATAAGAAGTGGAATAAGGACCACTAAAAATTAAGGGGTATTGTGCCATACCTTGTCTTGGATCCCATGGACTCCTTTGAGTAATGAAGAACTCTTGGTCATCATCTCCTTCTACTGACTTGTATTCAATAAGAATTGATTTTCTCTTTATATTGGCCACCATCTTGAATCTGTAGTCTTTCTTCTTCTACTTGCAATGAGGGAAATATTCTACTAGTATTACCTCTTCTTCCTCATTCTTCTTCTTAGCTTTCATTGTATCCAAACATGTATCCATATTGTTTATGATGTCTTGCTTGAAATGTGACAACTATGTAATTTTTATCCTTGAGATTCCATTGGTGGATGACTTGCCTATAATATTTTTACAAAATTTTCCCTCCTTGCCAACTACTCTAGAGTAATTCAATCATATCTTCTTGAGATAATCCAAAGATACTTGAGTGATGTATTCTCCTCCCACGAGGTCCAATGATTTAGTACAACCTACATTGATTCCTCTTAGAAACAACAACTTTTAAGACTCTTTATTAAGATCATGGTGTGGGGACTTCTTCAAACTAAATAGGAATCTTGAAATGTAGTCCTCCAAACTCTCACATTTTTTCTAGATTCTAAAGATGTCATTCCCTTTATCCCCTATGCAATAATATTTATACTTAAGAATGAACATTTCCTCATAGACCATCTCAATGTCAATTCCTTCAGAGTAGTAGGAAATAGCTTAAGCCTATGGGAATCAGTGGTATAATCATATCTTTTACAGAGAATGTCAAATTCAAACAATAATGTAATATCGAATTCTCAGTTATCAAGTCATAAAATTTAGGAAGTATTGAAGCATGGATATTTTTGAGATTATTGTTATCATTTTGGTTAGTGATTAGGAATTTAAAATTGGTTGAGCCATCCTTGGTTGATGATAAAGCATATTAATGTCATGCTATAGAATGCCTTAGGATAGTATTTGCTATACCTTTTTGCTGCATTTTGATACATTTACCAAAGAACTCTTATGATTTTCTGCTACTATTTGGCATGCTGCCAATAGACATTTAATATGGTTTAAACATACTTAATATACTATGCTCGGATAAAATGCTATATTTCTTGATCTGAAAGTTAATGTTATGTTTTGAATAAGTAAGGGTAGATGTTTGAATGTGATTGATTATGCGTATTCAGGTAATTACTTTCATAAATATCTTATCCTAACCCTTCAAGGCATAGTACATTGGAATAGTGAATGTTGTTTTTGACCAGGTCTAGAGCATTCAACCATAAGGAGCTCCACCCGATCTTCCTACAGCCTTCAATAGAAGAACATTCAATGCAGCGCCTGTTGAAGAAGCAAGGTGGTAGTCTTTGCGATGAGATAGGCGGTGTGCTAATTTCTCCAAGAAGATCTAGGCATGGATGGAAGTTGGATTCACTATCATGATAATTCTCTCCGCTTCAGGATCAATCTATTTAATCTTTAAAGCTTCCCTTCTTTCTAGTTGTTAATGTTGTAATAAATATCTGCCTGTTTCTACGGTGCAGTTAGAAGTTAATTAGAAGTATTTCCTTTAAATAAAGCCCTGCTCCTGCGCAAGCACAACAACAGACATAGAGGGCATTGTTGAATATATAGAAATCGTTTCCAACAAGTTTCAGAGTGTTATGAGAATTATGTACGTTGGTATTCAATCAATAAAATGAAGTGTTGATATTTAGTTGAGTACAATTGTGATTTAGGATACTCATCCAAGGGGGCCCACTTGGTGAGAAATCCATAGTAAAATAGAATCATAATAGTTAGAAGCATTTACTACATTTATGTTGATTAAGTACACAACATTAAACTGCTCCTACAGCCAAAGCTACAGACCGACCAACGCCTCCTGCAGCCAAAGTCGTAGAACAGTAGAAGTGTTATGGCATAGTTTGTAAGAATTTGCATATCTTGTTAATAGTTGTATTCTTGTAGCTTTTATTCTAGCACTTACTTTTCTGCAAACTTCAGCTTAAGCATTACTTTAGTATTCATTTTCTGCAATAATAGTATAGGTTTCCTTTAGCATTTACTTCCTGCAGCAACGATAATGCATGGCTAAATGATACTTGGCGCATATAATTTGCTGGCCCATTTCAAGTGATATGTCCTTGGTTTGACTTACTAAATGAATTTCCATAAGGAGGATAAGCTACTTGGTTGGATGTCCAATCCCTGAGTTCAGAATTACACCTAGTTTCTGAGCCTTTATAGGAAGTGATCATTTTTGGCACCGTTACCGGGGATGCTGCCAAACCAAGTCTTCACTAAGCCATTCTTAGATTTTGTTTCATTTCTAGTTTGTTAGATTACATTACCTTTAGGAGAAATTTTGTAAATCACCTCACTCCCTACTATCTGTATGCATAACCAAAGAAGAGACGCCAGAGGATGGTACTTGCCAAATCAATACAATCACCCATTGGAGGAAGAAAGTTCATTTGTTGATGCCACCATCGACCTCCCTACAACAACATCATCCTCCTCATCCTTTGAAGAAGTGTAGGTTGATTCTCTTGAAGAGCAACCTGAAATTAACAAATTTGCAGACATCTTTGCTCACCTGAGAGATCATTTTCCTAAAAACCAAGTCAATCAAGAAAACTCATTACAGCTAGTAGTTTACCAACCTCCTTATTAGCCACCTCCGCGACCTATAAATCCTACCTGGATGGCTAATCCCCCTGCTTTTCCATTCCCCATTTCCGACCAGTGAGACACCAACAACCTTAAGAACATACAATCTTCTGCCTTGCCAAAATTCTATGGTTTAGTAACAAAAGACCCAGATACTTTTCTCTTTGAGTTTGATATCCTATGTAGAAGCTATGACTATACCACTGATGCTCACAAGCTCAAACTATTTCCTGCAACTCTTAAGGAGTCTAGTTTATGTTGGTTTATGGGCCTAAGATGGGATTCTGTCCAAGATTGGGTAGGAGTGCAAGAAGCATTCTTGAATAAGTATAAGGAATATTGTCAGGGCACTGAGATGAAATGAGAGGATCTTTTCAAAATGACTCAAAAAGAGGATGAGTAACTTGAAGACTACATTTTGTGGTTCATGTATAGTCTACAAAGGAACATAAAGCATGAGATTAATGAAGAATCTCAGAAGCTGCTATTTCTTAGAGGAATACAAGATGGATGCACTGAAGCTTTAGATTTGATATCAGGAGGAGATATAACTCAATCAAGTTGGGATGACATAAAGAAAATATGCCTCAAGTATTCATGTGCTGTTGGGAAAAGAGGAAGAGGTTACAAACCAACACTAGGAAGGACAAATGGTTCAGGTGCTTCCAAATTAGAGATAACTCATCTCTTATCTAACTTTAAGCAAGATATTATCGACAATATGGCCACACAACTAGATACTCTAGAGGTGAAGAAGAAGCATGAGGAAGCAAAGGCTATGTTAGCAGAATTTTGCCCACACTGTCGAAAAAAGAAGAGAGATTGCCGGTGTAAATTGATCGCAAATATGGAGGCCACCCAGATGCCAACTGACTACAAGCCAGTTGAACCAGTCGATGAACAACTCTTCTTTGTTGCTCAAAGGTGACCATGGGTACAATGACAAGGTATGCCTTAGGACCCACTTACATTTATTAGTCCATTTTATAACAATCAATGGCAACCTTCCATGAATTATCAAAATCCACCCTAGAACAACTATCAGAGTCAATGGCAAAATTACCCTATTTCACAATGGCAGAATCCTCAAGGGAGTTGGCAACAACCCCAAGGAGCCTGGCAACCACCACAGGGTAATTGGCAGCAAAATCCTCAGTGGTGAGGAAACCAAAAATGGCCACCTCAATCCTAGGGATACATGAATCTACCTCTTCAGGCACCACAACATCAAGCACTCTTACCACCACTAGCTGCTAATAACCAACCTCCAAAACCAACCTAATTGCCTACATAGCCACAGCCAAACCCGAATAATAGGCCTCCCGCACCTCAGAAAAATGTGTATAATACTGATCAAATGCAGTATCCCATGCAATACCCTACCTATGAAATCACTCTTAACGATATACAACTATGGTTGAGGACTACTCTTCCTGCTCCTGAACAACCAACAATAATTGAGGTACCTCAAGAGGAGCCTGTCCTAATAGAAAATACAATCCCTCTTCCTGGAATGCAGCCTATTGAAAATCAAAACCCCCTTACTGGGCCATCTTTTCCATAAAGGTTACAACCCACCAATCCTAAGCCTGCTTCAGCAACTGAATTTAACATCCTTGATCAATTAAAGCATGTCAATGTCCAAATACCTTTATTCCAAGCCATCAAGGATGTTCCCATTTACAACAAAGCCATAAAAGAAGCTTGCTTTAAAAATCATGGTCAGAAAAGAAAAGATCCTCAGACGGTGCATGTGTTAGGAAAGCTCGCTAACATAATGTTAGGAAAGCTTGCTAACATAATGTTAGGAAAGCTTACCATCCAAAAATATTTTGACCCAGGCAGTCCTGTTGTTGAAGTCATTATTAATGGGACTACCATTAACAATGTATTGGTAGATCTTGGAGTAGCTATAAATGTTATGACCAAATATATAATGCAACAACTTGGTATATATAACCTTTGAACCACTCCAACTGTTCTGCAGCTCGCAGATAGTTCAATTGTAAAGCCTGATGGAATCATTGAGGATATAATTATTGATCTTGCAACATGGTCATACCCAGCTGACTTCATGATCCTGTCACCAAAGGCCACGTTAGGAGGGTATCCAATTATACTAGGTAGGCCATGGCTAGCAACTGTTGATACTCATATTGGTTGTCACTCAGGGGATATGACCATTTCTGATGGCCACTACACACAAACTCTTTTCTTATATCCTCCCGCTCAATCCCAAATGGAATTAGCCTCGCCAATCTAGCCTAACATAGGAGAAGAAGTTGAGGTTATACATTTAGTATCAAAACTAATGATGATACAAAGGGACCCCTTCCTGTAGCTTCAGGATGAAGACAAGGTCATCACCAATATCTTGCAGAATCAGTATGGATCCAATTCGGATTCTCTGGGCTGTTCTTCCAGAGACTGCTCTCTACAAGTTTTAAACCTAGATGGCCAATGGTCATCTCCTACAGCTAAAGAACTCTATCACCGATTCCTTCCACATGAGATACAAGTGCCCTCATTTACTAATGTATCTATGATAGAGTTAACCAAGCAAATAGAGGTTTCCCCTTAATGTTACCTGAACATCAATGGAAAGTTAACTACACAACAACAAACATCTTTAACTAAGACATTGAAGGCCCATACCAGAGCATTTGCTTGGGAGTATTCTGATATGAAAGGTTTGGATCCAAAACTATGTACCCATCAAATCTATCTCAAAGAAGATAAACCCCCAGTAAAGTAGTTTCAAAGGAGAGTGAATCTAGCCCTAAGAGAAATTGTTAAAACAGAATTGCAAAAACTTCTCAATGCTAGATTCATTTACCCAATATCTGACAGTCAATGGGTTTCTCCATTGGTTATAGTGCCTAAAAAAAGAGGTAAATGGCAAGTGTGTGTTGACTATAGGCAGCTCAATAATGCAACCAAGAAGGATCATTTTCCCCTTCCATTCATTAACCAAGTCCTAGATTCTCTAGCAGGCAAAAAGTACTTTTCTTTCCTAGATGGATATAGTGGGTATAATCAAATCTAGATCTTTCTAGAAGATCAGGAGAAAACAACCTTCACTTGCCCTTGGGGAAATTTTGCCTATTCTATTCTTCCATTTAGTCTTTGTAATGCTCCAACAACCTTTCAGAGAGTAGTCATCAGCATATTTGCTGATATCTCTCATGACCGTATGGAGATCTATATGGATGACTTCACCACCTATGGTGAAACCTATGAAGAAGCTTTGAGAAATCTTGACAAGGTTCTGAAAAGATGTGAGGAGCATAATCTTTCTCTTAATAGTGATAAATGCTTCATGATGATGCAAGAAGGGATAGTACTTGGCCACTCTATATCTACCGTAGGAATACAAGTGGATCCGGCCAAGATTGAGATCATTCAAAACCTTCCCACACCAACCAAGCAAAAAGATGTATGAAGCTTTCTTGGACATGTAGGCTGCTATCGAAGGTTTATAAAGGATTTTAGTAAAATAGATAGTCCTCTTCACACTCTGCTCACTAAAGATTTTGAATTCCACTAGACCCCAGACTGTGACATCGCCTTCCTGCAGCTTAAGATAGTCCTTACCATTGCCCCAGTCTTGCGTGGGCCCAAATGGGAACTTCCATTCCATATACACACTGACACCTTAGATCATGCCATCGGAGCTATGCTGGGACAAAAGGAGGATTCCATTGAACATGCTATCTACTTCATCAGCAAGAATCTTCAAGGTGCTAAATTGAATTACACGGTCACTGAAAAGGAGCTCTTGGCAGTCATATTTGCACTCAATAAATTCTACCACTACATAATAGGGTATTAGATTTTTGTGCATATGAATCATGCAGCCATTAAGTATCTCACTAATAAACCTTCTATCACAGGTCTCTTGGCTCGATGGCTTCTTTTATTGCAGGAGTTTGATATCACCATAGTGGATAAGCCAGGAAAATCCAACGTAGTTGCAAATTTCCTTTCACGACTGCAGAACACGGATGAACCTCAACCTATTGATGAAAGCTTCCCTGATGATCATCTGTTCTCTATTTTAGCTAAAACACCCTGGTATGTAGATATTGCCAATTACTTGGTCTCTCAAAAGGTACCTCCCTATTTCTCACCAAAAGAAAAGAGGCTTCTAATAGAAAAGACTTTCAATTTTTCTTGGATTGTTGATTGTCTATTCTATAATGGACCTAACCAAATATTGAGATGATGTGTCTGGGAGGATGAAACTTATGACATCCTTCATGCATGTCATAATGAGCCTTGTGGAGGACATTTTTTAGCTAAGTGAACAACAACTAAGATACTCAATATAGGATATTATTGGCCAACACTCCATAAAGATGCAGTTAATTATACAAGGAAATGTGACCAATGCCAAAGGATGGGACGCCCAACAAAATTTGATGAGATGCCCCTCTTTCCACAAGTGGTAGCCACTCCATTTGACAAATGGGGATTAGATTTTGTAGGCCCTATTACTCCATCTTCCAATGATAATTCTTACATCCTTATGTGTACTGACTATGTGACTAAATGGGTTGAAGTCCGAGCCATGAAACATGCTCGAGATAACAAAGTGGCTGAGTTCATGTATGAAGAGATCTTCACACTCTATGGTGTTCCAAGGGAGCTGGTTATAGATCAGGGTGCTCAATTTACTTCCACACTTATTACAACACTCATGAATGAGTATAAAATTCACCATAGGACATCCAGTCCGTATCATCCACAAGTGAATGGGAAAGTTGAAGTTACCAACAAAGAACTAGAGGCTATCTTGACAAAAACAATGCAACTACATAAGAAGGATTGGAGCACACGGTTGCAAGAAGCTGTGTGGGCCTATAGGACAACATGGAAAATAACAACTAGTTTCACCCCATTTGAGTTGGTTTATGGGAAACATGTTGTCATGCCCGTAGAGTTTGAGCATAAAACATTATGAACAACATTGGAGTTAAACATTGATCTTCCAGTCACCCAACACGACAAGATCCTCCAGCTCAATCAGCTAGATGAAATGAGGAAAGCCACTTTACAGCACACTAAGATGATCCAACTATAATGCAAGTGGTGGCACAATTCCCACATTCTCAACAAATAATTCTCTTCTAGCAACTGGGCTCTCTTGTATGATTCTCGCTATCAGGACAACCAAGGTAAGCTCACTACCCGCTGGCTAGGTCCCTATGAAATAGACACTATTTATGCTAATGGTGTAGTTCAATTATCAACAATCGACCTAGTACATTTCAAGTTGTTGGTTAATGGGCATAGACTCTGTCTATATCATAAACCACAAACAAAAGTTGAGTTCCTGCGGTAGTTTGAAATTTCTCCTGCCAATACTGCACATCCTGCAGCAAATCATGATTATTCAACCATTGATCCCACCACACATTTTGAACCTCCTCCAGCTGATGACATTCAAAAGGTAGATGGACCTCCTCCTAAGAGTGATTCTCCTGCCGCCACACGTGCTATCAAATCATCACTTTAAATTTGCATACGTGCAGTCATAATAAAGTTTTTATTTCTTGTGAAAATATTCTTTTCCATAATAAAAGATCCATCTCATTACCTTTCTCATTACTTCACATTCATCTGTCATATCATGTCTTTTCCGCCCTATACTTCTCATTGTATGATACACGTCAGCTGATATTTTTGGATTTGGGTATTTATGATACATTCACATCAGGTACGCGCGGTTATCTATTCTTTCAAATACTCTGTACTTATCTAACCATCATTATCTTTTACGTTTCATTTAATCTAGCAATTATATCCAAGCATGGCTATACTTTTAAACCACGCTAGTGAGGACACTTGCATCATTTTCATAGGGGGCAGTACATTGGCATGTGATTAAAATTTTTTGCCCACGATTTTGAATTAATTGTCATTAATAGCCCGTAAGTCGTAAGCTTGATCATTAATCCACCAACCTTGGATTTTGGTCTCTTTTATAAAACCCTAGAAACTAAAGCTCACTTCAATATTCATAGTTTCTATGTCTTTCATTTTTCACCCTTACCACAAATAGAAAATATTTCCAAATTAAGTCTTGAGTAAGGATTTTTGGGAGCTGGGAATTGTAAACGGGTTGAAGTTAAGAGCAGAGAGTTGCATAGATTTTTAACAAACATGGGTGGACAACCTATCTAGTCTGAGCCAACAAATCACACGTCGTTGTTGCAAGATCAAGTTAGTGTTCATGAGTTTAACCATGTGGGATGGCTCAGTTACTTCATCAGGTTAAATGGTTATGACGAGGTTGTGGCAGTTGAATTCCTATGGACATTTAGCAATGGCATCTCATATGTGAAGGGGTTGAGAATTGAAGATTCTAAAGTGCAAATAGAAGAAGTCTCTGGACTTCCTACTACCGGAGAGCATTTTCCTCATGGGCATGACGCTCGAGCGGCCAGAGCTGAGTTTTCCCTACCAACAGACAATGCACTTGAAAGTAGTAAACAAGGTACCAAAAGGCTTTCTCTTCCAGGAGATTTTCCACAATTTGTTGTTCATATTATTAGATATATCACTTGCGAAGGAAGGTTTTCATTTATGCATGTCGTACATTTTAAATTGTTGAGTCATCTGCAGCATGGGTATTTAGTCAATCTACCAAATGTGTTATATTCCATGCTAAATTTGAGTTTTGAGGAAGTAAGGAAGGGCAGGCAGAATGTTGTTACCCATCATGGGTTGATAAAATTATTAGTAGAAAAGGCCCTCCGTGACAATTCTCCCATGAGTTGGGATGAATTTCTCACTGCTCCTCATGTTCAACTTAATAGGGCACATCCAACACTCGTAGGACCACATCCCGAGCCTCAAGAAGCATAAGAAAATCTTATTGTTGAGGATAGTCTCGAAAGAGTTCAAGAAAACCCTCCTTCACATCAAGAAGATATAGTCGAAGATGCTCCAAACCCCAATTTTGGGGAAGAAAACATTGGGGGTACTGAAGAAATCCATAGTACACAAGGAGCTAGGAAAGATGAAAAGGGGAAAGAGAAAATACCTGGCTATGAGGTAGGTGGTAGCACTATTCATCCTACAGCTACGTCCGCCTCAGTGAAATCTACCCCGCAGAAGTGTTCTGCAACATCAGAAGATCACCCAATACAACGTAGTGTCTGATTAAATTCAAAGAAAAAGAAAAATAACTCACCTAAAATGGTTGGTTCAAATAAGGACGCTCCAAGTGAGAAACCCATGAATTTGAACCATCAGCGAGAAAATCCAGCCATGGAAGAAGATGTTATGATGAAGGACCCTACAGCTGCAATACCATAGGAAAAAGAGAAAAAGGATGATTCTAAAGTTTCCTCCACTCATCTAGGCAAAGCACAAACATGTGACATCCCTGCAGCTTTTGCGTCGGTTCACAAAAGGGGACAAGCAACAGAACTAAGGCAAGCAGGTCCACAAAGAGGTTAAAATCAGGTAACCATACAGTCCTTGTCCTTGGATTACTTTAAGGAAATTCAATATGAAAGGGCAATGTGGGCCATAGAAAGGGATAAATTGAAAAAGGAAATAGTTCAACATAAACAGGAAATTACACTCTTGCAGGAGAAAGTAGATTCAGTTGTCAAATTGGTTCTAAAGGTCATAGAGTGTCGACCACCCCCGCGGGTGTATGCTTTGTGCTTAAGGGACCAGTTTTTACTATTTTAGTTTATGAGAATTGTTAAAGATTTTAATCTTGACATAGACACCCCTAAGTCTTTTATGACTGCATATGAGGAGTCACCTGATTTTATTAAAAACCTTCTCTGTGAGTTATACCTACATCACTATGTCGTTCCCTCTAACACAGAATGGAATCCCTTACTTTTTCTGGGTGATATACATTTGTCTGCACTACTTTCTTGGGTTAACAATGAAATTTAATATGGGGAGCAATTAACCAGATATAGGGAATTTGAGCGTAACATCTCACTTCCATTACGCCCTAAAAGTAAAAACCCCAGACACCTTTATTGTGATTGGCTACACATAGTCTATGGTTTTAATGATTCCACTCACAAAAGAAGAATTCTGGCAAAACGGGAACAGGTTCATGCAAAAGTTGAGAGACTATCTCTAGATGATGGGAACAGGGCAATAGATGGGATACAACAAAAATGGGCCAGGTTGCTTATGTCACTAAAAAATTCAGAGCCCCACAACATCATGAATTTCAGGGCTACCATGTAGAGAGTCCATTGAAACATAAAATTGGGCCGGCAACCAAGGCTAGAATGCTAGATGCCACTCACGTTCCAATCGCCTATGCTCCTATGGCCACTTTATAGCTGTCTAGAAGAAGAACTGGATGAAGATTCAGAGCTGAGTCGACAGGTCAGAGTGGAAAGGATGAATGGATTCTACTGGAGGGTGAAAAGCCAGATGACCGGATAGGTACAGGAAGGAGACTTCAAAGTGCTAGTGAGGATTAAAAACTCTTCAGTGCCTGAGGACAGGCCCTAGTCTTCGTAGGGGGCAGAAATGATAAGGCATATTACTGTCATGCTATAGAATGACTTAAGATAGTATTTGCAATACCTTTTTGCTACATTTTGATACATTTACTAAATAACTCTTATGATTTCCTGCTACTATTTGGCATGTTGCCAACATACATTTAATATGGTTTAAACATACTTAATATACTATGCTTGGATAAAATGCTATATTTCTTGATCTGAAAGTTAATGTTGTGTTTTGAATAAGTAAGGGTAGATGTTTGAATGTGATTGATTATGTGTATTCAGGTAATTACTATCATAAATATCTTATCCTAACCCTTCAAGGCATAGTACGTTGGAATATCGAATGTTGTTTTTGACCAGGTCTGGAGCATTCAACCATAAGGAGCTCCGCCTGATCTTCCTGCAGCCTTCAACAGAAGAACATTCAATGTAGCACCTGTTGAAGGAGCAAGGTGGTAGTCTTTGCGATGAGATAGGCGGCGTGTTGATTTCTTCGAGAAGATCTAGGCATGGATGGAAGTTGGATTCATTGTCACGATAATTCTCTCCGCTTCAGGATCAATTTGTTTAATATTTAAAACTTCCCTTCTTTCTAGTTATTAATGTTGTAATAAATATCCGTCTATTTCTACGTTGCAGTTAGAAGTTAGTTAGAAGTATTTCCTTTAAATAAAGTCCTGCTCCTACGCGAGCACAACAACAAACATAGAGGGCATTGTTGAATATATAGAAATAGTTTCCAGTAAGTTTCAAAGTGTTATGAGAATTCTGTACTTTGGTATTCAATCAATAAAATGAAGTGTTGATATTCAGTTGAGTACAGTTGTGATTTAGGATACTCATCCAAGGGGGCCCACTTGGTGAGAAATCCATAGTAAAATAGAATTATAATAGTTAGAAGCATTTACTGCATTTCTATTGATTAAGTACACAACACTAAACTACTCCTGTAGCCAAAGCTACAGACCGGCCAATGCCTCCTGCAGCCAAAGTCGTAGAACAGTAGAAGTGTTATGGCATATTTTGTAAGAATTTGCATATCTTGTTAATAGTTGTATTCTTGTAGCTTTTATTCTAGCACTTAATTTTTCACAAACTTCAACTTAAGCATTACTTTAGTATTCATTTCCTGCAATAATAGTATAGGTTTCCTTTAGCATTTACTTCCTATAGCAACGATAATGCATGGCTAAATGATACTTGGCGCATATACTTTGTTGACCCATTTCAAGTGATACGTCCCTGGTTTGACTTACTAAATGAATTTCCATAAGGTGGATAAGCTTCTTGGTTGGATGTCCAATCCCTGAGTTTAGAATTACACCTAGTTTCTAAGCCTTTATAGGAAGTGATCAGTTGATTCAATGGTTTATGCCTTGGTCGATAAACTACCAAAGCCAATTGATTATCAACTTGGCTTGGAACAAATGGGTTCATTGGTGGAGGCATATGCAAATTAACAAATATGTCAGCAAAGGGGTTTTGATCAACTGGTTCTTATTCTAAGGAAGATGAAGAGAGTGGTAAATTTGGAATAGCATCAACAAAAGTATTCTCCTCTTCTTGTTGTTGTTGGTGAACACAAATCTCACCTAGTTGGTTACTAGGGTACAGATCATTAGGAAGGAATCTCCCTAAGACATCTCTTCTTCTTCTTCTATGCATGCAAATTTTAGTGAATTTGAACTAACTTGAGATGGAATGAAACTTTAAGACTAACTGAACTAAGGAAAACTAGAGGTAACATGAAATGAATTGAAAACTAAACTCATGGTTGCAACAAGTCCTTAGTTTGACATCATCCTTGGTAACAATGTCAAAAAATGTTTGACTTCGCTATTAGATCAATAACTAGGATATGAAACATAATTTAGGGATTGGACATCCAAGCTGAGTAGCTATCTTTTTTGTAGAGAAGACTCATTTACTTGTCAACCCAGGGTACATGAAATTGAAATGAGCTAGCACTGTAAATGCACTAAGTTCCTACTAAGGCCATGCTATCCTATAGATTAAGAAAAACAATGCTGAAAGGTAAATGCTTGAAATGGAAATAATTCAAATGCTTGACATAATCTAAATACTAGAGATAAGCTTATATAAATCACTACAACAAAGTTAAGGATTTCTAGACATGAACTCCTTTGTCTACCTTGGCTACAGGAATAGTCACAGGAAATAACTTCCAGTGGTTACAAGAATAAACAAACTCTAAAACTTGTAAAAAAAGCTAAAGGAAACTAATGTTGGAATTGAAAGGGATTACTCACCAAGTGGGTCCCCCTTGGATGAGTATTCAAAACTCATTTACACACTATGAACTCAAAAATTCATTACTTTATTCATGTTGCCTAAAGTACTTGATTACAAAACATAATCGGAACTTAACTAAACTATATTGAAAACCAGAAAGTGTTATTACATGGAATCTTAATATGACTGAGCTAATCTTTGAAGAAGGGTAAAATCACAAAGTTGTGTCATGTTTCAGGCTAACTTAATAGTACAATTGAATTTGAGTATTTCTAACTAAAAAGTAAAATTTTTCAAACATATGGTCTAGCTAGATTCATTAAATAAGTGATTCAACTTTTCCAATTGGAAATATCTATTAAATGCATGTTTTATACCAATTTGGGTCTAATTACCAAAGAAATAAAATTATTTCAGAAAAGTGATGTTTCAATAACTCCTCTTTTTAATGATATTTAAAATATATATATAAAAATACTTTTTTGTAGAGCTCAAAGGCAAGATTATTGTCATATAAGTTTTATAGTATTTTGATTAGATCTAATATATTATAATTTCAAAATACTACAAATAGGTATTTTAACACTTGAGAAGATGTTGCTTCAAATAAAGAAAATAAATAGTAAATCATATAAAAAAAATTAAAATTTATATTTAACACTAGAGGAGAGAGTCCTCTTCAAGAATATGTAATTTTTTTTGAATTTTATGGATTTGATAGGGGAAATTTGATGGGAGATGAAAATTGTCAAGTTCGTATAAGTCTGACTTTGAGTAGTTATATCAGAGAAAATATACATAAAAAACCAATCTTTCTTCTTTTCTACACTAGCTATACATGTCATCTATAACATATTTTGAAATCAGAGGAAAAAATATTATTTGTATATACTTGTTTGGTGGGAACTAGATCCCATATGTTTAGCATTTTTTAGCAACTGAGAAATGGACTTCAAAAATTAAAAAACTGTGTCAATTCTTGTTCAATTTTTTAAAAAAAAATTATAGGCATAAACTTTATCCAATTTTACACATTTTATCAGTTTACATCATCTTCAAATTCTAAACACAAATGCCACATTTATGTCATTGAATTTGAACAGTTTGTGTGTGGTTGACCTTTTCCTTTATAAAAGTGTGACATAGGTTTGTACTTTTACCTATAAGTTCTAGCTTCTTTTTCACAACCAAAAGCTTCTAAATAACTACTCCTAAGCCATCCACACCCAAAGAAATAGGTGGATAAAAATTATTACTGAACTAGAAAGGAGAGTCAGCTATCAAACAAGGAACAAATAATTGTCAAGTACATCAGGAGTAAATATAACTTTGTCCACTCTTTCCTAGATTTACTCCACACTTTAAAAATGATCATTTAAAGTCTTAATTGGTTCTAACAAGCTGCAACTAATTCACGTTTGACTACTTCCATGCTAATCCTTGTTGAACTGATTTGACTTGGTCCTCAAACATGACCTTCTTGAGTGCCAAGTAGCTCCATTAATCATCTTGCATTGTAATATTTGTTAGAGTAATAAGTTGTTTGCTTATTAATTAAATCACATTGATTTAATTATTAAGTCACTTATTATCTCTTTCTACTTAAGCTAAACTTTAGGCATATAATAATTATTTGTTTTATTAATTATTATCATGCAACCTAGGTTTTTTCACCCTTTTAGGGTTTTGATCTCTTTTATAAGGATTGATCTGCTTTGTATTCTTAACAGATTATTCATTATTGAATTGCAACTTTTGTTTTTTGCACATGAATGATTTCTCCTCTCTCGTGGATCCATGCGTTCATGCCTCTCTAGCTTCTTTTTCTCTCTCTTTCTATGATAGGTGTTTGTATGCAGGTGTTCTTGGGAGCTGTGGGTTATTTTCTCATCAACGCCAACATGGTATCAGAGCTTTAGATATGTTTTCCCCTATCCTCTTCCTGAGAGATTTGGTTGAGTTCGTTAGATTTGCATTTTCAGAGGGTTTTATGTTGGATCTGGGGGGACCTCACGTTTGCGTTCATAGAATCCAAGAACCCCTAAATCTATATAAAGTTTGTCCATTTTGGACAAAGTTGGAATTATTGGAGTTGATGAAAAACAACCCATAGCTCCCAAGAACACCTGCATGCAAACACCTGTCATAGAAAGAGAGAGAAGCAAACATCTATGGAGACCTGAACGTATGGATCCATGAGAGAGGAGAAATCCTTGATGTGCAAAAACAAAAGTTGCAATCAATAATGAAATGTCAGAAAAGGTTACAAAGTGTTATGAGATCAATCCTTATAAAAGGAGATCAGAAAACCTAAAAAGGTAAAACCATAGGTTGCACAATAATAATTAATAAAAAATTAATTATTATATGCCTAAAGTTTAGCTTAAGTAGAAAGAGGTAATAAGTGACTTAATAATTAAATCAATATAATTCAATTAATAAGAAAACACTTTATTACTCTAACACCCCCCCTTAAGATGAACTTTGAGAGAAGCTAAAAACCTAGAAACAACAATTGAAAGCAAATGGGTCCCGGCAACAAAAGGTCTGATTAGGTACCCAAGTACAAAAAAGAGTCTCTATAAAGCAGAGAAATAGAGAAAACCACATGGGAAAAACTCTACTCCAAAAATAGACAAAGACTAGTATGAAGAACTGAAGAAGCCTCCAAAACTAGGAATGTTCCAGAAAATAGGAACAAAGATG